>JAGSPU010000332.1:0-68179 GCA_019321725.1 Paulownia fortunei | reverse complement strand
GACTACCCTCCGCAAGCAAGAGACTTGAAGCATCCATATGATCAGTCAATTGCTACATATAAAGGTCATTCAGTTTTGCGTACACTGATCCGTTGTTACTTCTCGCCAGAATATAGGTGAATGCTGCTTTGCTTCTACACAGTACACATCCTCTTGCATTAAGTTCGTTATACTTTATACATCTTTCTATCAAAACTAACATGCTTAATATTTTCTTTTCATCATTGGCAGCACTGGCCAGAAGTACATCTACACTGGATCTCATGATTCTTGCATCTATGTTTATGATTTGGTATGTGCTAGACGTCTGCTGCCTCTCATATTTTAACTGGACAATTCATCCTGTTTGCCAAACAAGATTAATGTCCCCCATCCAATGAAAACTAGTTTGCAAGTGGAAATTCTCAAAACCCATTTACAATGACATTATTTTAGATCCACATTCATGAAAGGGTAATATTGTGGATTAAATTAACTAGAATGGGCTATATTTTTGGGTGGAATTACTTTCAGCTGATGGTAAAGAATGTTGGTTTCCAAATGCTATTAGAATGTTTCTCATGGATAAAAAATAGGAAAAAACGATCAGTTATTGATGTCAATTTTGTGAGACAAGTTGTCCTCATGGACGTCGCTTCTTGTTACCACCAAAACTATGGCCTGATGTTTTTCTGTAAGTTTCTGGTGCATGGATTGCAAGCTTAGGATGTCTAGTGCTTGCAGAATTGTTAGTTACTTTTCTTCAGCAAAACTCATTTACCTACATTCCTATACATTTGACGACTTTGGCAGGTTAGTGGTGCCCAAGTTGCAAAGCTGCAGCACCATAAATCTACAGTGAGAGATTGTAGTTGGCACCCATGTTATCCATTGTTGGTTAGCTCTTCTTGGGATGGAGACATCGTTAAATGGGAATTCCCTGGAAATGGAGAGGCAACAGCAACTGCAAACAAGAGACATTTCTATGAGTGAGTCAACGTACACCCCCTGCAAGTTCAATTGTATGATGATTTGGCAAATGCCATAATGACTGTCAAATAAGGGAACTTCACCATTTTCTGTTCCTAGTTATACGAAAATTGTACATAAAACTGAAGATTGTACACTGTACACTATGTGCAGTCTCAGAAGAATAATTTAAATTCTTGTTTCAGCATGTATTGGTGGTGCCAAGAACCTTCGCCATAAATTTTAGGTTGTGTTTGGTCGAAAGAACTTAGATTTAAGAAAAAGATTTGGAGCTAAATAACTCTTGCTAGATATCCTTTCACTTTAATCTCTGAAGAGAGTGAGTGTCTGGGGCAGTAACATGAAGACCTTGATTTTCAGCCTCTAAGTCAGAGGTTGCATGGAGCAGGACCTTAGCACTATAATCAATTTCTTCTGAGTTGAAAATGAAATTTTAATAAATGAATCCAGCATCAATGGCAATTACATTAAGTTAAGCTGGGTCATTTAAAGGACCTTTCAAAGTAATAAGAGAAGGCCCAAAAATAAAATAAATAAATAAAGTTCTAAGGGCTCAGAGCCCATTTGGTTTTATTTTTAAACTTATTTTTATATTTCTAGCATTTATAAAATTGAAAACATTCATTAAGTTTTTGTGTAAAAATAAAAATATATTTAGATTAATTATATTTTTATATAGACCATATAAGTTTGAAAATAAAAATATATTATTTTATAGTATTTTTCTACATAAAAAAATATAAAATATTATTAAGTTTGAAAATGAACATAGTAAGTGGATGAAATACATGAAATACATGAAAATGCAAGTAAATTTGAAAATAAACTTCAAAAATAAAAATAATTTATATTTTTGAGAAAAATAGGTGAAACAAATACATTTATATTTCTAAAGTTTCAAAGATTACTTCTAAATGAAAACAAACGGGGTAAAAGCTTCAATGTTGTCATCCCATCCCTTATATTAATATCAAATACCACATACTTCCGACTCAAAAAGTTCAGACCACAAAAGACATAAAGAACAACCAAATTAAATCCTGTCCATATATTAGTTGGTAAATATATTAATTAAAGAAATGTCTATTTATTTTTATTATTATCATTATTATAGGTGGGGGCTCCCGACAATTTCCAACGTCTTCTGCTACAAAACAGTAACTGTACAAATGTGAATACAAGAAAACACAGTAAATAGTAGACCATTTTTCCTTTTTAAAAAATGAATAAAATTACAGAAAATTAAAATAAATCCAGTAGTTTTCTGATTACAAAAAGATTACCAACATAATCGCAATCCCAGTTTCTCCCTCCCTCCCCCACACTAGAATTTTCCTCTCTTTTTTTTTAAACTGATTGATTATCCACAATTATATTTAATTAGCCACCTAATTACCCATATTACCACAAAACAATAAAATAAATAAATAAATGAATTCTTGATTTCTGATAACCCCCACAAAACTATACTCCAAAAATTACCAACCCCTGTAACTGAGCAGACATTTCCCATTATGCCCCTGCAACAAAAGTCTGATGAATTCCCTATCTTACCCTTTCCATTCGATGCATTGTGAAGTTGGCCTTGATTTGTCCGGACCAGCTTTGAGAGGGCAAGGCGTCTGTACGGGCAGGACCATACAATTATACTGTAGACACAAGGAGGAGCTCAGAGGAATCTCCACCGTCGGATTAATCTCGATCCCGCTCAAATAATTATGCTGTAAATACAGTATCTGTATGCTGGCAGCTAATAACCGGTCCACTAAGCTACCCGGGACCTCACCTGTGAACCGGTTATTATTTAGATATAAATTCTGAACGGTGGAGAACATTGGAGATATTTGACCCGATAGCCGGTTGAAGCTGAGATCGACCGTCGGGATTGTCACCTGATCAAACGGTTGAACAGGGCCGGAGAACTGGTTTCTCTGCAGTTGGAGGTTGCTGATTGGGAAACTAAACAAATTAACCGGGATACACCCGGTGAATCGGTTCATACTGAGGTCGATGTAGTTTAACTGATTTAAGCGTGACAAGACCCCGTCCACTGGCCCGTATAGACGGTTCCATGACAATGAGAGGTACTGAAGTGAGGGAGGAAGTCCAAGGGGCGGAAGCGAACCGGACAGATCGTTGTGCTTTAAATCCAGCCGGACTAGCGTTTGGGAAACAAACGGTGGAACCGAACCGGTGAGCCGGTTGTGACAGAGAATGACGTTAGACAACGCCGGTAATGTTCCGATGGAAAGTGGGATGCTTCCGGTGAGCTGGTTGAAGCTGAGATCAAGAGTTTGTAGCCCCTTGAGCTGACCTAAACTCGCCGGGATCTCACCGGAGATAAAATTATGGCTGACAGCTAAAAACCTCAGGTACTTCAACTGAGAAATAGTGTGGGGCAAAGACCCGATAATCCGACCTGGAACAATGGTTAACTCGGCTAGAGCAGAGAGTTTACCGATCGCCAGGTCGAGGTGGCCCGTCAAACCTGGCGAGCCCGCCCGAGGATCACCGAGATTGAGAGCGATCACTCTATCTCCATCACAGTAAACACCAGCAAAACTACAGGGGTCCGCAGTGAAATCCCAGGAAGCAAAATAATTCGACCCTGGCAAATCGTTTAAGCTCTTTCTAATCGACTGCAATGCCAAGAAATCAATCGGGTCCAGTATTGCATGCGCGATAGACCCACATTGCAATAAGAAAATCAAATGGGCAAAAAAATTAAAACAATAAGCAGTGTTCATTCTACTCAAACTCAACCAAACCTTCACTTTTTGTTAAATTTATCGTCGTGGCGCAGTCGAATGAAACGCAGAGCAGAGAGGTTTATAATGGGTTTTTTTGGGAGAGCTTTTCCGTGAAGATGAAGATGAGAGATTTCTCAGAGACCGCGTTAAAAGATGTAAAAATACAGAGTAGTGGCTTCACATGAAAGCAAACAGCGAAAAAAGGTTGAAGAAAATATGATCGAGATTCAAGAATTATGGGGTTTGATTGTTTTGTTGGTATGGCTTGTGGGAGAAGGTGGAAAAATGGGAAATGGCTATTCACTGCAGGTTCTTGGTGTTTCTCACTCTACAGTCCACTGTGTGTTGTGTGTATGTCTGTACTTGTGTGTGTTCGCAGCAGGTACAAGACAAAGGCTATTAATATTTTATTGGAATTTTATTCATTTTTCTTTTCTTTCTGGGATATAGGGGTTGATTTTTGGTTAAATATTAATTGGGAGTTGTATTTGTTTATTAAGGGAGGTTTGGAGGGGCAAACGGTTGTCCGAGCCTACGTGGAGCGGAGGATCTGAGGCTCGGATAGCCAGACATACGGGTCGGGTTTTCGCGGGTCGGTTTGTTTTACTGAAACCACGTGACTATTTGGGATGATCAGAGTCTCTTAGCATGTAATTGCTTGTATAAATATGTTACTTAAGGGATAACAGTGAAAAAAAAAGTAGCTTTGGATTATTAAAAAAAAGCTTTGAGAGTGTGTTGCAGTTGATGTTATTTTTTTTTTAAATGTATTGAGATGGAATATTTTGAAATAGTATATAGATGATAGATGAAAATGCATTGATTTAATTGATATGATATATTTTTTTTATAAAAAATATTTGGGTGTGGATACATTTTTTGAAAGTGGAAAAAAATATTCTAAACCTTTTTTTCTTAAAATGAAAACTCACAATCAAACAAGGTCTTAGATAAAAAAAATTTATAGATGAAAATTTCTCAATTTTTTTCGCAAGCAATCTAAACCTTATTGGGAATTCAATTTCAGGTTGAATAGTTTATTAATCAGTCAAATTTGAGCAGAATTGCATGTTGATTTTGTTTTGAAGTTCGGTTAGAGTTTGATCTACTAAATTATAAAAATATATATAAAATTCAAAACTAATCGAGTTAGATTTTAGTTTTATTCGATTAAACTTTCTATGATATTGTTTCGCTGTACAATCAAATTTAAATATAATTTTAAGATTAATAAAATAATATCAAATCAATCTTGAATATATGATTATTTGGTTTTTAAAATTCATCTACATTTCTAATCATGAATATTAATTTATTTGGTTTTTTCAATTCATCCCAAACTTCAGTTTCAATTCTTTTGGCCATTTCCACTTTTTTAATATAATAATTTTTTTAACAAGAATTTGTATGGAGTAGTCCTAGATTTTATAGGAATGTATATTTCTTTTGCTCCTTTCAATCCAAATTGAGAAAATTCCAACTCAATGCAGCTGGAATAAATTAGATATAATCTCACATATTTTCTTTTAGAAATTATTAAAAAAATCTTATAAATATTCAAAAGATTTGGTATTTACAATTGAGCTACCATTTAGGCACTTATCTATATGTTTACTTATTTCAAATAATGATACTGACCGGTTAAGGGTATAAACGAATTGAGTCGAGACGAACACTATTGTTCAGTTTTATTTGAATTTTTATCGATTTTCAAACATTATATTTGAGTTTGATTTGATTGGTAATTGAGTAGAGTTTGAATGACCTTTAATCAAGTCAAACACAAATCGAATTCGAATGATTTAATTTTTTTATTAATCGAACTGAGTATTAAATCTTATCGAATAAAAAAATATGTTCAAACTTGGTCTGTTAAGTTAACGAATTGAGTTGAAATAAAATTTTAACGATCGATGTTAAATCAAGTATCAAATAACTTAATTTATTTTTTAATATATATATATATATATATATATATATATATGTTATATTTGACATCATTTTCCAAGGCCTACTTAGAGTGCTAGATCAGCCAACCATCAAAGATGTTACTTAATATTACAACCTAATGCCATAACTTACATTTTCACTTTTTTTTTTTTTTAAATCCATGTTTGGATCTTAAATATCAATGAGAAAACTTTATGAAAAATATTTTCAGCACCTTGAACGTTACAATTTTGTATTTAATTTTTCAATACATTTTGTTTTCATTTTTCCCTTTTTTTTCACTGAAATTTAAAAATAGGATTAATCACTCATGGTTTATGGCTTTCAATGAAGCAAGAAAACAACAGCTACAATCCAGGGTTAGTTGGGGTTGCTCATAGTAAGGATGTAAAAGTAATTGTTGTAATAATTATATATAATGTCATGGTACTTGACAAAGATGTGTAATTATGAAATGGTGGTCACTATCAACTAGATTCTGCCACAATATCTGGACTAATTAATATTGATTTTGCCTAATATAACTTCTCTCATCTTTAGTTCTTGTCACTATTTGTACTTGGACTAAACCGTAATTTCCCCCTCCTCTCTTTTCTCTTTCCTCACACACTTTCTCATTTGTCCAATTGCACCCTTCTTTCTGCACACAATTTTCTCTCTCCCCCTTTCTACTGGTTCATTGTCTCATTATTTCCTTTTTTTTGTTTTTTTCAGAAAAAAACTTATGGGTTATCAGAAAAAATTGAATTATGTTTTTAAAAAGTACTAGAAAGTATTTGGTACTCTTTATTATTATTATATATATATATATATTTATATAGTGGGAATCACAATTATTTTTCTTTAAAATTACATTAGTAAACTTATCGAACACTTATAATAACTCACAAATTAGGTAGTACACTTATGGTGATTAGTGGCCAAGAAGATAAATTGTTTTTTTGACAACCGGACCAACTTTAAAAGATTTATAATAATAATAATAATTATTATTATTATTATTATTATTATGTTGATATTACGTTATTGATATATATATGAAATCTATTATGAGAGAAGAAAAAGTATTGACATTAATTTCTTTGTATCATGAAAGTAAATTCATAGTACGTGAAAACAGATGAAAAAAAAAAAAAAAAAAAAAAAGCCATTCAGTGCTTTTGAATTGATAGTATTAGTTATTGACTTATTATCACTAAACATTGAATTTAACAAAATATAGCTACTCTTATTTTACTATCAGTACAAAGCTGGAGTTGATTCTCTATTTTTATTATTTTAACTACTTAGGACTAAATATGATATTCAATGACAAGTATACTTTTGTTATGTGTTAAATTAATGATCAATAACTGTGATTTGGCTTAAATCAGCCTGGCAATTGTGCTTAAGCATTTGAGCCACAATTTGAGTAAACATACATGAGTAAGGTTCGTGGGTCGAGATGTTTGGTAAATGGAGTAGGTTTAGGGCTTCGGAGGAAGATTTGGTATGTATGCTTACACGATATTTTCGTTCGGATATTTGTTTTTAAAATCATCGTAATTGATATTATCAGAGTTTAACTTGAATAGGTCTGTCTTGTCTAGATGTACCTCTATTCAATTCTAAATATTTTTGAAAACATGATAAGAAAAGAAATTATACCTTAATTGGGTTTCAAATGCTGATTAATATAACCCTTGAATGATGTTTATCCAAAAGGTAAGATCCTAAATTAGTGTTTATGTATAAGAAAACTATACCCTAAAAGGATTTATTTGCTTTATACCTATATATACATTGTCAAATAAAAAATTTCTTTTTTACGTACAAGAATGAGTGGGTTTTCGTTGGCTAAATCTCAACGGCTATATATTTATGAGTTGATTGGGGAATATGGGGAATTCTTGATACACATTATTCCAAAACGCACCAAATTAAAAATCATATATGCGAAAACAATTAAAGCAAATTCAATTATGTAAATGATTTATTTGTAGTAGAAATGCAAATTGGAGTTTCTAAAATTGCAGAAATTATGCATGTTGCTTAAATCTTTGGCCAAGTTTGTTATAATAGATATAATTATTACCATAATTAGTTGTAAGATGTATAGGCATGATGCATATCTCAGCAGTTGGGGGTAGAAGCAACCCTTATCAAAGAGTGAATTGCACAAGGATGTGTGTTCATTTGCACCAACCCCAACAACCACCCCCCTCATCATTAGCAAGGGTGGTGGAACACTTTCTTAATTGTTATAACTATTATAAACAATAATAATAATAATAATGATTATTATTTAGTTATTTATGAATTTCTTTGTTGTAAATTGGATGAAAGATGGATGCTCTAACATTAAGGTTATCTCATGTTCCTATTCTAACCTTGAACTCTTCTATCTACTACACAAGATCTACTACAAGAATATCTTGTGTGTGTGTGTGTGTGTGTGTGTGTGTGTGTGTTTATGCAGTTTAGGTATGACGTCTCTTTTGTTTTGCATCTCTAGGAATTATATGCCTGAAATACAAAGATTTCTAGAACCATAATTTTAAGTTTGCAAGAAATACGGAGTAATTTGATTTAATTTTTCCAATAAACAATGATGTCATAAGTTTATTAAAAAGAATGCTTCTGTGATTGTATTTATTACCCAATTTGTCCTGAAATGTTGACAGTTCAAAGCTGCAAAGTGGAAAACATGGTTTTTTATTTCATTTTATCTGCTAATGATTATTGACAATGTAGCAGAGAGCTGTAAATATCAGTAACTTTGAGCTTCTGTTTTACCTAAAAAAGAAATGGAAAAGAAAGAACCAAAACTTTGTGGTATTCTGATACCCTGAAAAAAACATGAAAGGAAGAATATTGTACAAAAGGTCAATTAAAGTACAGCTGTAAAAGGCTCTTAAATGGCACCAAGACTGGGAAAATGCTAAAGCAGAAGTCGAAGTCCTAAAAGATTCACTGGGAAAATGCATTGAGAATCTTGATTACAAAAACTATTACTGTAGCACATTGAGTTTCAGTGGGAAATAGGCAAATTTGAGATGGGAATAAAAGAAAATTAACTGTCAAATTATGGAAGCCTAAAGTTTAAGAAAACTACCCATCAAGAATAGAGTATCATGGAGAAAGACAAGATAGTTTTAGGATAAAGGAGATGATGGATTCACCATTAATGGGTTCAAGGATTGGCCTAATTAAGAGTTTATTTTTTCTCCTAGCTTGACCCAGATTCAACCCCAGCATACAGTTATTGAGGAAAGATATTTCAGAATTTGTGATGAACTAGCTTTGGCCAGATAATCTGTGCTGATACAAAAAGATTTTGTTTGACCAAGTTTTAGCCTTGTCCAAATCTGACTTGTGGTGTGAATTAAAAAACAGAAAGGAGCCTACAAATATATTGTGGAATGAAGAGAAGAAAATTAGGATTTTGAAAAACTAAAAAGACCCTCCAAATACTTCATAGGCCAATCAGAAAAGAAAAAGGAACACATATGACTGATAACAAAGTTGAAATAGATTGTTTTTTATTCTTGGTTCAAGACTTTTAACATGCTGAAATCTCATTGCCACAAAATTTACTCTTGTTCAAGATTGAAGGAAAACTGGGAAACAAAAACCTGAATAAACAGAAATGAAAATGGTCTTCTGAAGTAAGAATTTGTACAGATTATCTTAAATCAATCCATGGCCAACAGGAAAGGAAAGATAGAATCGACTTAATCCTGCAAGTTGGGTCATGCTACTGCTTTCTATTACTTGACAGAGTTAGTCAAATGATGAAGAACAAAGATGCAACTTCCAATGAATTAATATATAAACAACAGAATCTTCCATCAAAGCCTAAAAATGATTACTCGAACCAAAATCATCATTATCACTTCTCTTGCTTGAAATACAAGGTCAACAGTAGGCTACAGCTGAACGACAAAACCCAAGATGAAGAGAAGATAAAAACAGAATTAACAGCTACATGAATGTCAATATAGAAAGCATAATCTGAGGAAACAACAGATAACAGAACATGTAATTCACACAACCATTCAACTCAGACATCTTTAGATCTACATCTAACAGAACCTAGTAGTCAAAGCAGCTAGGTCCATCGATAACAAGGGAAAGTTCCTTTCATTGACCTCAGCCCCGCTTCTGTTTTCTCAGTAATAGCTGGAGTTATGCTATCAGAGGAATTGTCCCACCAGCTTCCAAGATTTGTCGCTCCAGCTACATTTAACAGAGGGCATTGCAATATAATATTAAGTTTACAAATGACAGAAATTTGAACACATCTACAGTCTAGAGAAACAAATTGCATATAGCGAGATTATTCAGAAAAATATATGAAAGCAAGTTAATAATTAGACCCAGAATGGAAAAATTAGAAGGAACAGCACATACATCCACTGTTCACTTGTTAGGTACACAAATCAAAACATTGGGTAAAAATATACCATTCAGGATAG
The DNA here is from genome assembly GCA_019321725.1 of Paulownia fortunei. Classification (NCBI taxonomy): domain Eukaryota; kingdom Viridiplantae; phylum Streptophyta; class Magnoliopsida; order Lamiales; family Paulowniaceae; genus Paulownia; species Paulownia fortunei. The sequence goes on along the minus strand of JAGSPU010000332.1, from coordinate 58,053 downwards.
GATGCTTAATGAACAACAGCAAAGGGAAATTGAATTTTGACAAGACCATATGTGAAATTTGGTCTCTAAAAGGGACAAGACCAAATATGAAACTTGAACATCTAAAAGGTGTGATGCAATGGTAAGGTGTATTCATCCTAAAAATGTGAAGATCCAGGAATACTTACCCTAAACAAAGTTTCCAGCTTGTTTTTCACAAGATAGTACTCATGTTTTACTTGTTGCAAACATCTCAAACACCTGCATCAAAAATTCTTCAGCTATACGATGTCCTAGTACAATAAAAGAACACTATGTACAGTCAGTCAAACTCCGCAATTAACATCGTTGATACATACAAGGAAAGGAGACTTCTGAATACTAGTATTGTAAGGCTAAAGCTTTTACCTTTTATTTTTCCAGTAGTCTCATAATTTTAACAAGAGACAATGGAAGGACGGGGCAGGATTTTACTGTCATAGAATAGGCTTCGCTACAATAACTGATGATAATGCATCATACCAAATCATGAGAGTAAGTCTTGAATGCAAAAGCTTTTGTAGCAGCTACAATCCTTATAACACTTATCAACACAGATAGTTTCTTTTTCAAATGCATAAATCTGCGTCCATAGCTATTGTCTTTATCCTGTTTCAGGCAAAGTTTCCAGTCACCTTAGTCAAAAACAGTTCATCTCCCTAGCATTGACAAGTCCATTACGCACAAGTGCTAACACTAGTTACTTTCTAAAACCAAACTTATTCAGCAATAAACCAGCCAATATTCTGTGCAAACAGACAATCTCATTGATGAGATTAACAACTGTTGATTAATAAAAGAAATTAAAATGATTACAAAATAGAACTCACCCATCAGGGTTCTTCTCTTCGCAGAAGTTTCTGAAGGCAACGCACAAATTCTTCACTCTTTGTGCACCTATGCTGGTATTTTGAAGAAAAAAGTACCAAATGTCACGTAAAAGAAATCACCAAAGAACAACTTCACTAAAATAATTTGTCCATTCAGAAACACAGCCAGATCTGAATCTACGTTCTCTTAACCCAAACACTTGTTATGCAATAAAATCAGATGAGCTAATTAAACCAATAGACCTCAAAGTAAGGAAATTTAATGATGAAGCAGTGGAGTATATCAAATACTTGATAAGAGAAGGACCAAGAAAAAGACATTTTTTACTCTGGATAAGGAAACCACAAAAAAAGAAAATGAATAAAGACAGCAAATTATTACCTGGAACTGCTACCTTTGAACTGGTGAACATGGGCATCAACCTGCTTAAAATCTACAACCTGTTGTTGACTACATGATTAAAATTGATGTTAAAAGGAAAAAAAAAATAAAAAAAAGCATTAGTAAAATCGAAAGCCATGAATCTCAAAGAGAAAAAATTAAGATAAAGAAATGAAACTCACAGGGCAATGGCCAAATTATTCAAAAGCTTCTCAGAATCCTCAAAGAAAAGTGAAACCACTTCAACTACAAAATCTGGGTTGCTCTCATCTTGCAGTTTCTGTAGCTGTACAAACTGATCATCCAAGAACCCCTTTTCTCCGCAACCAGGAATCCCAAAAAAAAAATGTCAGATTGATAAAATTAAACAACCATTTGAAATTCTTACAAATTTCAGCCTTTTTCATGATAAACAGAGTTCATTAGCAAATCTCCTAAAATTGATTCTTTTTTTCTTGAAAAACAGTAAAAAAATGAAAAAAACAAATTACCTCACGATAAAGAGAAGTTGAGAAGTCAACAAATTGTTTCTGCAACTGCCCCAAAATCTCCATAGCTCTGTGCTCAGTTTTTTTGCTTTCTTTTCCGTACACACAACGCAATCAAAGTCTTCCTTTTGTCACTTGCAGATCTCCTTACAAGTGCAAACGTTTATATAACGGGATGTGATTAAAACGTAAGAATTGACTTGCCAAAGCTGAAGAACCAGGTAATTAATGTATTTGAGGCTGATTAATGATTCTTTTTAGGAATATAATATTGCTAATTTTTTTTGTCTTATTAAAACACATAGGCAGTGTTTGGTTTGTTTTGAAGTGTATTTGGAGAACTATTTTGAGGAAAATGTAATGAAAAACATAAGCTGGATGTCTAGTATTTTTTGGGAAAAAAATTTATGAGATGAAAAAGGTAATTTCTTGTAAAGGGAAAATGGTTTTGAAGATTTATTTGGATAAATTGTTTTATGAGAATAGAAATGTAATAATAACTATTGACTTGACATGTTCTTTTTATGGAATGTGTTTGAATGCAGTTTTATTTAATGAAAATTTTCAAAAAAAAAAATAGTTATTGAATTTTATTGATTTCTTAGTGATACTTGTATGATATTGACAATTCATTTACTATCGTAAATAATTTTTTATAAAATATGATTAATTAATTAGATTGATAGCTATATATATATACACATATACATATGAATTTATTTATTTATCTTTTTTTAATATTTTATTTTTATTCATTTAACTTGGTTGCTTATTCTTTTATTCATTTAACTTGGTTGCAAGGATTTTAAATCTTCTCTTAGTAAATATCAAATAAATGAGTTTTTAGGGAAAAAAAGATCCTGAAATTCTTTTAGAGTATAAGTGTCACAGTCTAAGGAATAAAAAACGACAACATATGAAAAGGAATAAAAAAGCAAAAAAATCATTTTCATCATTACAAAATAATTACTTAAATTCTAAAGTTTTTTGAATGTTATCCCTCCTACCATATTCTGACTTTAATTTCCAGCAAAGAAAAGTGTATTTTGCTAAAATTTTTTATCCATTAAGTTTTAGACAACAAAGTAATCCCTGACGTCTTAAAATATGTTGATTCCATCCAACAACATTTTGACTTTTTAACAACAAAAAAAAATTATTTACCTCATTAGTTAATAGAAAAAAATAAATAAATGAATTATAACATTAATAGGAGTCATTCACTTTCTTGGAATAAATTAATAAACATATTGTACCTTATTTAAAAGATTTGCAACGATTCGTTTTTCTTTTGCTTATTTTAATTTTTCCTTTTTTGGTTGTTGTTTGTATATGATAAATAATTTATGTTTCTTTTAATATTCAATTCAATTTTCAAATATCTTTGGCTCGTATTATTTCAAACTTTGTTATTCAAATTCTCTTTTATTTGATGAATTTATCCAATGCAATGTTTTCCTTTTAATTAAAAGGGATTAAATATCATTAGGTTTAGACCTTATTATCCTGATGCATTTGTTTTTATTACATGAGTTTCATTAAATTACAGGTGAAGTTTCTTAGAGATACATGTGGCATCAAATCTAATGTTATCATGAGTATTTATTTTGTAAAATGATGTGCGCCATAGGTTTTATATGTTAGTTTACACACTCGATTTGTGTGTTTGATTTCATAAATGTAGCTACTAAAAAATATGCGTTATAATTATGTAATTTTTACATTTTTATTAGATTTAGATAGTTACAGAAAAATCAATGATAAACTAATTCAAAATGTAGTTAGTCTATTTTTGTATAGCAGTAATTCCATATACTAGTATCTGTAAAAACCCAATTATGAAATACAATAATTGAAATGTGATAAAAGGGAAAAATAAAAACAGCTCCTAGCTCATTTAGCTCAGTAACAATTTACAAGAACTAAATTGAAAGTAAAACAAAATGCAAAGGATGAATTTGAAATTTTTGTATTGTAGTCTTCACTTACTGCAAGGGCGATTTAGTAACCGTAACAATAAGTTCCCTTTCTTGCCGAAAATTGAAGTCAGGAAATGGGCCATATGGCAGGAGGAATAATATTGAGAAATATTAAAATTCAGGAATCTGACATCATGAATGGAAATGAACATTTCCAGGAATGACAATGTTCTTTTGTCCTGCTTTCATTTTTCATTTCTTTATCCTTTTTTTCCCAATAAAAAACGTTACAGAAATTGGAAGCAACTTCTTGACAGTTATCCATACATGATTGAGCATCCAAACTTCCAAAGCATAGTCAATGTAACCCAAATTCCCAAGTCAAATCCACCCTTTTACAAGACGTCCTTTTCCAGAACTTTTTGATTTTTTTATATACAACGTTATACACACAACAGGGGGAGGGAGCACAAGTTATCCTGTATGTGTATCAAGCTGACATCCCTTGACAATCTTAGGGCACTCGTATTTACTTTGTACAACTACTGGTTTCGATTTGTAAATGTCAGTGTGTATTGGTCATATCTTTGTGAACAAGCAGCAACTAACCTGCAATAAAAAAGAAATAAATCCACATTGATTTCCTTCACAAGAAAAGGTATTAACCAAGAGAAACAGGACAATAGCACTGTGCTTCAGATTCCCACCTTCTTCAGAGAAATCAAACATTCCACCAATCCACCCTTCCTCGTCAGGCTTTTCCTCAGGAGTATTACCACCGGTGTCCACCTCATCAGTTACAACTTCAGTTGACCTGTGGCGATCATGGAACTCTGGCTTATTACAGTAGCCTTCCTTGAAGAACAGCCCAAAATCTACTGTTTTCTCCGCCCCTGAAGGCATAAGAATGTCTGCAGCTGAGTCAGGATTGTCAACATTCAATGATAGATTCTCATTACCCAATGAGCATGACCTACTATGGTTCTAGGATCTCTGGTCCGTTAAGGAAGCCTTGAGAATGGTACTCTCTCTTCCCATGTTCAGATCACTTGCAGAATGGCTAACAAGTTTTGGAAATCTATCAATGCTCACGTGACCCAAAAATCAAGCAAATTCTCAATTCGTATGGATGATCCTGATGAAAATGTGAAGAAAATGATTCGACCCCTAGCACTATATAATAGTTGATACACATATGCGTAGGATGTTTTAATTTCAATTGACAATTATTATTAGGCAATATATGAAGGCAATACATTACAAACACTCACAATTTAAAAAAGAAAAAGTCTTCCAAGAGCTCCCATGACTATGGCACTACCATTCAATAAACTAGAAGGTTTTCACACTTTGCAGAGGAAATAAAAAAGAAGCTCATATCTTCATAGGTATATAATTTAGCAAAGAACATAAAGCATTGATGAATATATAAATCTTACCTCCTTCAGAGCTTTCAGTAGAACTAAATGATGGTGGATTTGAATGACAAATGATACTAGCTTCATTTGTCTTTTCTGTAGCTTGACAACTATCGGAGGAATGTCTCCCCTCAGAAGGTGTATATCTGCATAAAACAATCAAGTTAATATGCCAATGGGAACCATAACCAGTACTACTGACCCTTCTTTTTGGAACATGTAATAATAATTTGGGAGAGATAAAAAGAGAAAATGGGAATGAATATCCAGCTCAAAAAATAACTAATACGCAAAAGGGTGCCTTCATATCTAATATTGCATCAGGAGAAAGCAAGAACTATCATTCCACTAAAAGGTTGCACCACAAGAAGAACATTGTAAAAGATCTCTTAGTTGCATTTAGTCAGATAAACATTGGAAAATGGTAAGCCTCTCAGATTGGAGTGGTGGAAACAATTAATTAGAATTCAGTACTGCAGCAGTATCATTCAATGTCTCGATGAATCTTTGATAAGAATCTACACATAATATACTACATTCTATATCAGTACCAACAGGTACTGACCCATACCCAGCCAACCATATTCTGAACCTTTTCTATGCTAATTCAAATAACAACAGGATGCAGAAGCCAATATGAAAACTCAATGGTGTCAGTACCAACAGGTACTGACTATGCAAATTCAAATAACAACAGCATGCAGAAGCCAATATGAAAACTGAATGGTGTCACCTTAATTGACCGCTTACGAAGAAAAAAGTCAATTAACCAACCAGGTGCAGATTGTGTACTAAAAGTACAAGTCGAATAAAACAAACAAACAAGATGTGACCTAGAATAAGTAAGACAAGGTATAAAGTATTCACCCATCAATGCAGCCAGATCTCGCTCTAGGGTAATGGTCAAATATTGGCAACAAATCCTTGTGCCTTATTTCCACTTCATGTGAAGAAGTCATCTCAATTTCAAACTCTCCACCAAAATAACATTCTGCTTTTGGAGGTTCCATAACATGGAAATGTACCTGGATGAACATTGCATATAAAGTTAGAGAAAAACAACCATAAAACATTATGATATCAGTATCTAAGTAGAAATACCTTTGACATTTGCCATATGGGTAATCTATAGGAGTTTATTTGCACTTCAGCATTGGACAGATACCAGTGTGACCTCTCTGGGTACTCCAGCGGGTTACTCTTAACCAGTTTCTTCTCCCCAGTACTCACACTCTCTCGGAAAACAGGTTTGGAGTGGCCATTGATCTCAGGAGCATTCTGTATATCAAAGATGCTCCCAGAAATACATTCCTCCCTCTCCAGATTATCCAATCTTCTGCACACATCCCACCATTGTGTAGGTTCAACTTTCACCTTTAACTCCTCATTCTGTGAGTTTACTTGTGGAGCTGACCAAGACTCAGTTCTACTCTCACTCAGTTCAATCCCCATTGATGACTGAATTTCATGTTGAACCACAAAGCCTGATGGGGTATAAACTAAGATATTCTCCAGTGAAGTAGCACTCAGATGAAAATCCAGAGAACCAGTAGAGTTAGAATTATGAAAAATAGCAGCAACAGCTCCAGATGGTACCCATGTCTTCCCCACCATTGAAGCAGCCGCGTTGCTTACTGAATTAAGCAAGCCAGAGTCACTGTATTTTATCCGGCTGACCACGGAGAGGGTGCAAGGAGGAGGTGGAGGCGAAGGCGAAGAATTTTGCTCATTTATGGTGAAAGATGACGTAGACCACCATGGGGGAGCTGAAGCTAAAAACAGAGAAGTACCTTGCCCATGAGTATGTAGAGCTTGAAAGGCATCATCTCCTCCAAAGGGGGACAGAACAAAGATATGGCAAGTTCCTTTTGATGAAACAATAGCAATCCACTGACTACCATGATTAAAGCAGATATCTTGAATGACCTGATAAATAGAACACAAAAAAGAAGCCAAGAAATTCACAAACCTTGAGACCTTCATTTAAGAGAAAATGGAAGAGAATAGAAAAACAAAGAGTACTGTGCAAATACTTACAGCAGAGGTTATACCGCGATAGATCTTGTAAAGATGCACATAAGAAGTACTCCAGTCACTATAGCTTGACCCACTACACGTACGAGAAGGCATGATACGGAAGATATTTATGTTATTTCCATGTACTGAGGCAGTAACCAAAAGGGTTCCACTTGGATCAAAACACAAAGCAGCTATCGGACTTGTATGAGCCCTAAATTGTGATATAACCTCTGAGGAAACAAGGTCCTTCACGGAAACCTGCAATTTATAGAAGCAATAAGAAAATAAAATAGTAATAACATGACCAAGTTCAATTTTCAATATTCATAGCACACGAAGGGCACACTCCAAAATTTTAGTACCTTCTCGCTCAGTAATTACCAAAACAAATAAAATAGTTATACTAACAATACTGGCACTTACCAATCCACCATTCTCCTGTTCGGATGCAGCTAGCTTCCCAGTTTTCCAGCCAGGAGAACTAGGACCATCAGGAAGCACCTCCGGATAGTACTTTGATAATTTCTTGTATCCCATGTCCCCCAGGGTGAGTATCCCAGCAGCTAAGTGTTTGCTTGATTCCACCGCATATCGAGCCATAAGAGTGCCATTGCCGGGAGATGTTGATGGACTAACACTAGAGGCAAGGCTCTTTGGACTCACCCGACTTGTATTCAACAGTAACAGGCGATTAGGAGAATACGCCAACCACCTTGGCCCCACAGCAATTGGACCATACCCTCTGTTGACTACAACTGCCCCTTGTTCTCCAACTCTGGGAACAGGATATGTGACAACTGCGAATTTCTTCTCAAGAGTAAGTGTATCAAAGCAGTATACCTGCTCAACAAATATAAACCAATCATCCATCGTAGCTTTAGTCTCACAAGGAATCTGATTTCGACATATAAATTAAATATACCATCAGGAGTAAGTGTATCAATGCAGTATATCTGCTTAACAAATACATAAAACAATCATCCCTTGTATCTTATTTGTAAGGGATCTCTTTCTGACATATCTACTAGTACACATATAAGCAACAGTCAGTGTAACTAAAATAAGTTATATAATTCCATTAGACTCAGAGCATTCCTATTCCCTTTGGCAGGCAGGCTGACTGAGAGTAAAAATCCAAACCTAACATGCATCTTGCCACAGTCCAGTAGGCAAAAATGCAAAACAGAAGGGAGAAGAGACCAAAAAAAAGGTAAGATTACAGCCAAGAAAGGTAGAATAAGGAAAAACCAAGGCCAATAACACAAAGCAGACCATTGACCATCGCCCCTAATTTTTTAGTGCCTTCATTAAAGGAAATGTCTACATGATTACAGCTACTCTCTCTTTCTTTTTTTTCATCATCTTCTTCTTCTTTCTTTTTATCTTTCCTTGTATACTTGAGAAATCTTATATCGATGAATCTCTACCAATGGATACTTACTTGTTCTTCAAGACCAATAGCTACTACTCGAGGGCTACATCTAACCATAAAGACTGCAGATCTGAAGTCGATAACTTTTACATATTCATTTGATTTCATGGAGTAAAATCGAACAGCAGTAGGGGGGTCAAACGAGCTCCCAAATGATGACTCTGCTGAACCATATCTGACAGGTCCTTGGCCAGTATTCTGAAGCAGGGTGATTCTTTCATCCTCGTCCCCTCCCACAACAACCAGCATAGGATGTGATGATTTGTATTTTTCAACACCATCACAATTTGCAGGAGCTGGAAGCATCTGTAAGAAGGTAACTGGTCCATCACGCCTGGAAACCAATTCACTTAAACCAGAGGCATCCTCTACATCAAAGACTTGAAAACCCTTCAGATAACCAAGTAAGAGGACACGTCTGAAGCCAGTCGAACTAAGCTCTAATTTGTCAAAGCCAGCCCATAATACCTGATTAACACAAAGGATCAGCTCTATATCAAGTATAGTAGCACCCTGATTGCAAGACATTTTCATCAAAGCAACACAGAAGAGTCCTGAGACTGACGTGAGTTTTTATCACCATATGAAAGCAACAATTAAGAGTTTATGTTGCTAACTTATAAACAACAGAATATAATGCGTAATATGAAAAATGTTAAGTACATCTATATCAATAGTCCAGATAAATGTCAAATCAACATCTACATTTTGCATAGCAGTGTAAAATTCCTGCATCAGAACTAGCCAGATCATTGATAGGCAATGCATGAAAAAATGAATTCAACATCACCCCAGGACAAAATGACTAAAAACCCATTGCTATAATTGCTTTCATCCTAAAATAAAGAGATGATGAAAAATGATGGCACAGTCATCAAGTTTTGAAATTGAAGGACGAATTAGGTGCAAGTTTCACTGATAATTGCAACTAGCTTAAATTTGTCTACCCAAAAGTTCTGCAATCATTAGCCCGATCATCTTGTTGCACTAATATCCCTAAAAAACCAAGTAAATATAAGGGAGATTTTTCCCTATTGGTTTAGGTTCTGCTATTGAAACTAAATGTTAGTGAGAGAGAGGATAAGGTAGGATCAACCATAGCATAAGCCCCATATATTTTTTTCTTAAGTGAGGAGAAAAATGCATTAAAGGAGCTACGGACATGTAGTCAATTCCAGATGCAAAGAAGCCTGAATAATATGTAAAAAAACTTATGTGATTAAGATTTGCAGAGATTTTTTCTTTTTTTTTTCTTTTTTTGGTGGGGGTGGGGATAACTCTATAAAGAGCACTGATTAAAATTAAACAATACACATGGAGGGGACTTGACAATTGAATAAACAAGAAGTATAAGCATCCTACATGGTGATGGAAAAATAGGACTGAGATCTCTTTAACTTGAGAGCTTCACATATCAAACCACCATGAAAGTCAAACCTCTTCATATGTACAGAACATGAAACAGCACATATAAAGACTCTGCAGCTATAAAATCCTTTCTTGAAATATCACAAACTAGTTCTTCTTCCCCAAACTCATCCCAAAATAAATTTGATTACAGAGTCTAATTGGGATTTTATAGTCAGTGCACTTTTGTTTTACCTCTACATACATATTTATACAAAACAACAAAGCTGTTTCTTGGTCTCATTTCTGGTACAAGTAAGAGTCCTGTGATCCAGAAAGTTCAAGTACTTAAAATGAAATTCTGGCACAATTCTTCATAGTATAACAATAAAACAAACAATTGGAATTGTTACAATTGACTGCTCCAATTCAATCAAGAACATGAAATGACAAATGAGATCAGTGAAAATCACATTTAAATATACACTTGGAAAAGGCACAATCATAATCACCAAAGTCTGCATACATAAAATGAAAACCTGACACATTTATTCCAAATTGGCCATTAGCCACTCCAATTCAATCAAGAACATCAAAACACTTAAAGACATCAATGGAAATAATTTCAATCATAAGAAATCAACTAAACCATTAAGGTCAAGAACAGCAAGAAAAGAAACTATTACAACAGAAGTTTTAACGCAATTCTTCCAAACTAGACAAATACAACAAAAAGTTAGAAATGGCTACCAGGTCTTTGGCGATCATTGGCGGAGGATGAAATGAAGTTTTGGCACAATTCTTCCAAGATATATAACTAAATCATATACTTGGATATTCCCTATAATAAACCGCTCCAATTCAATCAAAAACTATAGAGGACTAAATACATCAACAGAAATTATTTCAACCAAAACAAATTAAGAAAAGCACTAAAGTCAAGAACAGCAAGAAGTAAACTGTTGGGAAAAAAAGCACAATATAGATAACACACTAGAAAAAACAGTTCAAAATAGCGACCTGCTCTTTGCGATCGTCGCCGGAGGAAGAAATGGAGGCGGCGACGGACGCACCGGCGGAGCGCACGACGGTGCTAGCATTCGTCGACACAGTTTTGATACAGGAAGAAATAATTCTCAAAGAATTAGGCAGCAATTTGCTGTTTTTCCCCCTGCCTTTCCTCATTTATTTAATTTTCAATTCTTTGTTAAAAGGTTTTTCTCTCTCAACCACCACCGACTCACCGGTGACTTCTAATTCTACTCCACCGCCGTTGTGCCCCGCCGCACTGGCCGCCGTGCCAGACGTACTTCCGTCGATCATCAAATTCTACGATCGCCGGAGAAATGACGACACCGCCTAGAAACAGTCGCAATATTTTGCGATTTCTTATTCTAATTTCGTAAATTTTGTGAGTTTGACTCGAAGCGATCGCCTTTCTTTACTATTTCTAGACTCGGTTCCATATATATACCCGCACGCGATCTCCTCCGCTTCTTGTGTTGTTTGCGCTGTAAGCAAATCTATCCCATGAATCCTTTTTTTTTTTCATTCTTTTTCATTCTTTTTTTATTCTCTCAAAAAATATTCTCCAATCATTTTTCTTCTAAAAAATTTATATATTTATTATTTATTTTTTTGAAAAAATAAATTTAGTTCCTTCTAAATACCTCTTACATCCTTCGATGTCAATCTCATAGAAAACGGTCAAAAATAACACTAAACATATACGTATCAAAAAATACATATTATTTTAAATTTTTAATCGAATCTTGGTTTAATATATAAATCATCACATTAAAAAAGAATCAAATTTGAATATTTAAATATTTTAAAATTTATTTCATCGTATCATAGCTTAAAATTTCGAACCTAAGTCGCTTTAAATTGTTTATCTCAATAAACCAAGTTAAAAACTTATTGTAAAGATTGAACGTCAAACTATGCTTTATTTTTAAAAATTTTAATGAGAAAAAGGTTTAAAAAAAAGACCGAATGTTTAAAATATAAAACACAAATTATGTCATTTAAAGAAAAAAAATAAAAAAAATTCAATGTTTTTCTCCCTATAATCCAAGAATCAAACATAAGGTAAATGCTCTAGCAATGGAAGTTGAGGTATATGCGTTATGGTCAAAAGTTAATTATACTACTTTGGTTTTTTACTTTAAATACCTACAATTTTTCCCTTCACTCATCCTATTCTAGTCACTTAAATTATTTTATTCTTAAATGTATTAATGACTTGGTGAGAATTTGAGCATATTATTTCAACTTGATAAAAAAGTTTCACCCTTATCTTAAACTTTTCATTTTGATATCTAAATTGATACTTTGCAATAATAGTAGCTAAATGTCACAATTAACAACTTTACTAAGACATTTTGGATAGCTCTATTCTCTTTCCAATCAAGAAAGGGGTCCCCATCAACATTTCTTGTGTACCTCTAGCCTATAATATATTGGGGTTACATCAATGAGATTCTAATATGGGAAAAAATAAAAAATTTAAAACTTGAGATACCTTTGGGATAAATAATGTTAAAAAAAGAGAATATTAAGGTTGAGGGTTTTGGTTCATATAGTATGTATGTTGGTTTATATAATTGCATTGACTTGTATGGTAAAAAATTGTGTTGCATACTTGCATTGATAAAGAAGGAAAAAAAATTAAAATGGACAAGACCACAACTCTCTCCAAAAGTCTAAATTTAGATATTATCCAATGCAAATAAATTAAGAGGATCTGCACGCGTAGATGATATAAGTAATACAATATGTTAGAATTAATGCCTCAATACAAAATGATCGATTTTTAAATGTTACATTAAATGATGTGTATCGAGTGTGCATTTACCATACATTTATACACATACATATATGTAGATGTGTGTAAAATATATAATGAGACGTACATTCAGTACATATTACTGAATTTAATATCTTTTATACCCAAAATAACCTTAATTTTTTGATAGAAGAGAGACGAAAAAAGAATATAGTTAGTACAACATAACAAAAATTAAGAAAGTCGCCGTAACAGTTAATAAAAATTAAAAGAATATGTGAATAATACTCTTTTTTATGTCATAGTGTATGTAGGGCAAGCTTAAAAATGACTTAGGGCCCAAACCCTTTCTTTCCTGAGAAATGAAATGTGATAGCAGTGAGTAATGGGCCACTAGCCTGCTATGACTGATTGAGGCCCATTCTTAATATCCAAGGCGGAACAATTAAATAATGAGGGGAGAGCAGAAAGGGACAAAAAAATGACCGTTTGCAATTTGAAAAATCAGAGGTAGGCGTTAACAAGGAAGCCATTTCCAACGTTCAAGATTTACAGTGTCAAATACTATGAAAGTCAAATCAAATGTCTAAGCATATACAATTACGCGCAACGCCAAATATACAATCTATAACTTAGCAAATAAATATATAAGCATCAAGTAAAAAAGAGACTGCCAAGATCATGTACGATAAATCTTGATATAGCTATACATTCCATTTTCTTCCTTCTGTTTTCCTGCTGCATTTTGACAGCATTCTTGTACTAATTGTGCTAACTATGAAACATAGTTTACATAACCGTGTGTACTACTAGGATGAAAACCACATCCATTTGATGAACTGATGTTGTACATTGGTTTAGGAGCAAATGCCTACTTTCCTACTTGATGTATAGATATGCTAATTTATCAAACAGGATGTGGCTTACGCTTCCAGGGACGTTTGTGTTCGCAGATTTAAACCATTCAAGCCTTTGGAGAAACTGTATTCTTCGGCACTGAAAAGCTCTTTATAGTACTTTTTCCAACTTGATAGATTTTTATGTTTTCTGATCAAGTCTAAGCTGCCACAGCTCCCTCTCAGAAGCAGCAGAACCTGCACCCACCAGTTGCCATTCAATACAGTGTTTTTAAAGTTGTGAGCTTGAGTATTACATAGCTTACAGGATCACCCTATCGATTTCCATGAAGTTTATGTTAGTATTAAGTGATGAAGACTTGGAGAGCTGTGTATAAAATATAGGTCAATTTCAAGATCATAGAGCCACAACTCGAAGCTTCTCTCCTTTTTGGGAAAAAAAAGGTTGTCTCCACAATATTTACTTGAAGTTTCTCAAGTTCATAATTCATGAATAAAAGAGCAATGTTGAAAGTGCACATGCCTGACTCATTCGAGGACGTTTAACAGAAGATTGTTGCACGCAGAGTGAAGCAACCAAAATCAAGAGGTTCATTTGTATGGGGTTGTAGTCTTCAGCAAGTAAGGGATCTACAAGGTCTCTGATTTTGTTCTTCTTCAGCATAGGTTTAGCCTAGCATAAGTAAACCAAAATAACAACTTTTAAAATGCTGTCCAGCCAAAACATGCTACCATTTGTAGCACTGGTAGTAATTCAAAGGGGACAGGGAGGTAGTCATACCCACATAACAAGGCTTTGCCGTGAGTAATCCAGTGCTCGACGACCAGTGATAAGTTCCAACAGCAGCACTCCAAAGGCGAAAACATCAGTTTTTTCATCAACTATTCCATGCATTGAGAACTCAGGAGCTAGATAGCTGCAGAGACAAATATTAGGACCAATCTTTTTAGAAGTTAAGAGTAGAATATTGTACCGAAATAGATTGAAATTTGAGAAATGATAGGCACTACACACCCGAAAGTGCCTTCACATTTTGAAACAGTGAGGTGAGTCCAGCGATCAGGCAGCCATCTTGCAAGGCCAAAATCACATATCTGAATTGAAAATTTACTTTTGAGATCCAACCACCCAAACACCTTAAAGTTGCAATTTTCTTGATATCAAAAGTACATGGATCAATTTCTTCCATTATCAGAAAAATCAGCTCCATGGTTATACTAGATTTGCCAGGAATTAAATCCTGAAATTCACATCTAAGATTAGGATTATGTTAACCTGCCCAGAGGATCAAAACCAAAAGTAGGAATTCAACTTCCAATAACAAATTCCCCAGTCCCCAGCATTAAACAAAATATAAGCCAAATAAGCAAAGAAAAGAGAAGACATGAAAAACATCATGACTAGCCTAGAAAACTGCATAGACATTCAACTTTGCACCTGAATATACCTGAGGTTCAAAGTCCTCTGTAAGCAATATATTTGCAGCCTTAATATCTCTGTGGATGATCCTCCTTTGACAACCCTCATGAAGATACAGCAATCCCTTAGCTGTTCCCAATGCAATCTTGTACCTTACGTCCCACCTCAACTTCTCCCTGGAACCTGTTAATAGAAAATGATGGGGAAAAAACAAAGTTCAGATCCAATGAGATAAAGAACTGTTGAATGAAAAAACAGCAAATCATGAGATGCTACACTAACTGTGAAGCATAGAAGCCAAGCTCCCAAGGGGAGACAACTCAAGGACAAGGTACATTCCACCTTCAACCCCATAGCCTATCAGTTTGGCAGTATTGGGATGATTTACATGAGCCATTATCCCGAGTTCTGACAGAAAATCCCCTATTCTTTCTCCCAGGGATCCCTTAGAGAAACGCTTAATCGCAACAAGCTGCCCATGATGCAAACTGCCTTTATACACTTCAGCATAACCGCCCTTCCCGATCAAAGATCCTATGCACAGTAACACGCACTCAACATTTACAAGAGTTCTTGATTCTTTCCTTCTCAAAATTCAATGATAAAGTAATAGGCATTTCTTACAGCTAACCTTGGCAAAAATTGCTGGTTGCAGATTGGAGTTCCGAGAAGCTGAAGTTCTTCCATTGAGGCTTGAAATAGTTCAGATTAGCATCTACTAGGGGATTTGCCACACTCCTAACTTCCTCACTCATACTACTGCTAAACTTTTTTGATAATTTGAGGGCACTGAGGGGATGCAATGTGGCTTTGGATTTAAATCTCAATAATTGAAAAAATCCGATCCATTGTGAAGAAGCCGGTTGTGCATCAATCTGAGCTTCTGATTCTGAAGTGCTACCTTTGGAAGAATTCGTTTCAGATTCAGCACTTCTTAAGAAGTCCTCAAGAACAGTATCTGGTGAACAAGCATTTGGTTTCTCTTTCTCCTCCATACTTTAAAGTTGAAAATCACAACTGGAGCAAGAAAAATAATACAACTTTTCAGCATTCAGTGGTAATTTGTAGAAAAAGAAGTACTGATAGCAGTAAAGAAAGCCGTAAAGTTGGTTCTTGCAAATCGCAAGCTGCCTTCTTTACGCCAAAACTATGGCCAATTGTAAGAGAAAACAGAAAAGAAACAATATTTAATTAAAAGGAATCATATTTTTTCGTATAAACGAAGGCCCATTTTTCCATAACTTAGAAATATAGTAATTAATGGTAGTTAGATGAGAAGCACCAATGAAATTTCAAGAATTAACATACAGCAGAATGTGGATTCATGGCGAATTGGAGGAGAATTCATAAAAATAAAAATAAAGAAATCCCAAATAAGTAAGTTATATACAGAGACCCGAAACCAACAAAGAACTGCAAAGGAAGAAAAAAATTAAACAAGTAGCTGAACTGCACCTGAGGCAATGTCTACATATTCAAACACAGAAACAGAATAAGGGACTCTATGAATGCGACGGGACGCCCACCATAGAATCTAAGCTGACAAATCTCGACATTGTCGAATGAAGATCAAGACAAGAAAAGAAATAACACAAGCGGTCGGGACACAGAGTGCGAGAGAGAGAGAGAGAAGGCAGGGAGAGAAGCAGAAACAGAAGAGGTTTCTTGTTTTGATATTACAAAGGCAAAAAATTCTGCCTTTTGTAACACTTTTTTCTCAGACAATGAACCCTACTTGTATAGTTACTGGTGGGGTATGCTTTCTTGTCAAGAGTTTATTAATCTAAAATTTTATCAAATTATTTTTCTTCTGAACTTTTGTCATTCATGCAAATTGAGTTCAATTTTACTCTGGTGCTGTGTGTGTGTGTGTGTTTTCACCTGCAAAATAAATATTTTGGTGGGTAAGGTGGGGTAAAGTCCAGCAGGCAGCAGCTTGTCTTCGAAGAATACCTGTGACATGATTATCATTTTCCTTCATGCACACCTAAAGGCAATAAAAGTAATCTTTAATCATTAAACTGAAGTAACCGATGCCGTAAGGAAATTCTTGTCCCCATGACGGGTTTTAATCACTTCATAATCATTTTGATTGAACCTTTGGCAAATCCATTTAGCCACTCAAACGAATTATTTTTTGAACTAGTTTAGTTGTATATTTCTTGAAGATACTGCAAAAAAAAAAAAAAAAATGAACTTAGAATAATAAAAATTAGGTTCGTACTTAGCATCACGCTCCTAATTTTCTTGAGGTTTAATTTCGCTCCACCCGCTTCTAATTTTTTTAAGTATTAATTTTATTCTACCGACTCTATTTTTATTAAATATTATTTTATTTTATTATATTTTTAATTATCTTATTTTACCTTTTTATATTCTCATTATGTCTCATTTTACTCATTATACTCACATTATTTCATTTTTTTCCATTGTACTCTAAAATAATTTACCAAATTACCCTTATTTATTATTTATAGTAAAATTACTTTAAAATATTTTAAAATTAATATATATATATATATATATATATATATTCTAATATATATTTTTTTCAATTTGATAAATTAATCATTATAATCAAGTAATAGTAATAAAATTAAATACTAAAGTGACTATGATTTTTTTTTTAAATAGAGTATAGTACTACTAAATTACGATAATTCGACTATTTATAATTTATTTAATAGTACTAAATTATACCTAAAAATATTTTTTATGAAATTTTAATAATTCCACTAATAATGAGAAATTTATTACTAATCTTTTATATATTTTAAAAAATATAAAAATATGTTATATATTTTTATATTTATGACAAGTAAAAGTTTTAAAAGTAAAATTTATTAGATAATAAAAAATATCATACGATGTATAAATTTAATAGGAACTATATTTATAAAAAATAACATTTAAAATTTAAGAATAATAAAATTTCAAATGAATTTAATGTTAAGTGTTATTAATTAAATTGAAAAATTATTAAAATATACATTCAAGTCTATTAATTTTAAAAAAAATTAAAGTAATTTTATTATAAATAATTGGTAATAGTAATTTGGTTATTTTTTTAAAAATATAAAAAGATAAACTGAAATAGAATGAGAGTACAAAGTAGTAAAATGAGATAATTAAAAATATAAAAATAAATAATACTTAATAAAAAAAATAAAAAGATAAAGTAAGATTAACCCTTTTTCTTTACCGTGACAACTAGGAGATTTTAATAACCATGCAATTTTATTTTATTTTTGCTTTGTTTTGATAATGTGATTTGAAGAACAATCTTCGGCCCACAGCCCATCTCCTCCTTCCAAACAAACTAACATGCCCAGGCCCAAACAACTAAAAATCTTAGACTTCTATTATTTGGTCTGTGAACTTCTGATGATCTTTTAGTACTGCATTTATTTACCTGCATTGAAAAGAAACATTCAATTTTTTATTTTTTTTACTATTTTTAACAGTTTACATTTAAAATTGAGAATTGGTATCAAATAGCTCTAAATTAAGTGTTCTGCATTAACTTGCTTATCTAGAGCATAAACACATATATTTTTTAAAAATGTGATGTTTGAATTGGTGTACGAATTAGTAATTTTTTTTTAAAGACCGTCAAATTATTTGCAAAAATAGGTGTTAATGTCTCCAATAAAAAAGAAAAGTTATATTTTTGAAAAATGTAATGTTTGAATTGGTGTATGAATTAGTAATTTTTTTTTAAAGACCTTCAAATTATTTGCAAAAATAGGTGTTAATGTCTCCAATAAAAAAGAAAATTATTTAACGAACTGCGGGTACACATTAAAAGTGAAAAATCGTCGACAGCAGGGTTCGAACCTGCGCGGGCGAAGCCCAACAGATTTCAAGTCTGTCTCCTTAACCACTCGGACATATCGACCTTTGTTTTAGTTATTGTTCTTTTAATATTAGAATCATTTATTTTAATTTAGAAATATGTTTTGTCACTCTTCTATCACTATTTATTTATTTATTTTCAAAAAAATCTGGTTTCACTCATAAAAATCGATTTTGACATCATTATACCAAATTTTTTTAGATGCAATTTTGTCTCACTACTCTGTATTCTTTATTTTTCCAAAATCATTAATATGATTAGCTCAAATTTTGTGTGTCTAAATACTATCCGGTCACAATGATTAATTTTACTATAAGACAACCTTCATATTGTGATTTAGATGTACATTATGTGATGTTAAACAGCGCACGTTCAATTTAATATAACATTACTAGTAAAAAACAAAGCAAACACTTAATGTAACCCTTCAAATATTGATGGGATGACAATGGGGTGAGTTTAAATTTGAACCCGCTCCAAGTATAAAAGGATTTGAGATAGTTTTTATTTTTAATTTTCAAACTTGTCCCATTTAATTAATTAATTTATTTATTATTTTTATTTTTATATATAATATATTTTTTAAAAAATAATGGTATTATTTAGAAAATATATATTTATTAATATTTTTAAAAATATAAAATATATCTAGCGAGTCTAACCCGAATCTAACGAGTCCTCTACAAATATCAATCCAATTTTTTGAAAATCTTAACAATCTCAAATCCACCCCAACCATCTTGAAATATCTAGCAATCATCTATTGCTGCTATCAATACAAAAACAAAATCCAACAGATGAATACAACCAAGTCTGTATTATAACAGAGGATATGCACTCGAACAGGCTATTTTGAAACACTCGCATAGATTTTTCATTTTTCCTTTTCTTTTTGGGGGAGAAGGTGTTGTGTTTGTATATTGTGATTTAAGGAACTACACCGACTAAACAATTCAACCCAATTATAGGTTCACAGTTTGGAGATTTTCACGCACCAAATGTTTGATTTACTGAAACTTCACTCAGTTTGATGGTTCAATTTTAGCGAATATGAACACTCCTAATCCCAATCCAATCTTTTGCTTTTGTGTAGTTTTTGCTTTTTCCCCGGAAAACAAATCCTCCGATAGGCATGAGCCAAGCTAATTCACATACCAGCACACAAATAAAGAAGAAAATCTTCTGAGTTAATTATTGCACGAAAGGTAAGAAAAAAAAAAAGATATGTAGATAGAAACTTCTGACTCGAAATGTACATCCCTATGACTTTGTAAACCAACTCAACCGAGTTGATTCCTGAAGCATTAACTTCTAAGTTTCTAAGCTTTTTCTCAGTTTTCTAGATTGTTTTCCTGGTTCAAATATACTAATGGCAATATAAAGGCCACATTTACGGATGTAACTGGTAAAATGTGACCAAGTTTCCCAAAAACTGGATCACCCACTACTGTTTCTCAGATCAGCAGCTCCAGATTCCTACTATCTACTCTGGAAAGATACTACTCGACACGATAACTGACAGAAACCCGCTTCTGGATGGTTGTCCGGCAAGAAGGACAATCATTCATCCCTTGCTTTTCATGGCGAACACTGCATTGCCCACAAAGAACCTGATGGGCACATGGGAGGAAAACCACAGAGATCTCTTCTGTCATACACATAACACATTCCCTTTCTGGTTTGACATCTCCAGCCCCAAAGTTGTCCTGAAAGACGGCCAACCTCTTAGTGATTTTAGGAAGCTGCATTCCCGGGAATGTGGATACATTCTCACCAGCCAAGCAGCTACCGTATCCCACATTAAGAGCTGCTATTTTTGATTTATCAGACTCCAGTCTCAATTCTGAGATCATATTCTCAAGATTCTTAATGTTGTCTTCGCATTTCTGCATGTTCGTTTGTGCCATTTGTTTTATGCTGTCTGCTTCTACTTTTGTCAAAGCATCTTCTTCTTCTTTTTTCCCCCTTAAGGAATCAATTTGTGTTGCAGCTTTTAATTTCTCCTTCTCTTCCTGCTTCAACAGAACCTGGAATATATCATAGTTTCAGCTTACACTTTGAGATAATCATATTGCATCTGATACAAGGCAAAAGAAAACTCTTTACACAAATACTTAAAGAGCCTGAACATGTTTCCAATTAAGATTATGCATGCCCAAATCCGTGCAACTAGAGTCCCCAAGTCTGAGCAGTATCTGACCAGGCAGATGTGTTCAACAATGCTAAACTTGGATATACCACACAACCAATTTATGCACAAAACCATCAAGAGTTGCTTAAGCATAAGCGAAAATTACAAAGATTATAAATTTTCGGACAGACACTATTGTTTTAGGTAGAGCATACCTTGAACTGATTCTGTCGTCCTTTGGCCTTTTCTAGTCGATTGTCGAACTCAGCTATTTGGCGTTTCAGATTTGTCAGTTGCTCCAGGACTAAACCCTTCTCTGCATCCCATGACTGCAATTTTTTCAGCGCCTCCTGCTCCCTCAGCATAGCTTCCTGCAAATTAGTGGCGGACCCTAGAGCCTGCAACTTAGCAGCCTCCATCTCCTCCTTCAACACAGAATTCTCCTCTTCAAGCCGGCGAACAGTACAGTTAGCCACCTCAATCTGGCCAGTGGCGTTAGACAATGCATACTCCATTTCAGACAGCCGCTTCATGGTACTCTCCTCCAAAGTTTGCTTCTCCTTCTTAAACTTTTCCAACTCTTCTTTCTCTTGCCTCAACATTTTCAACTCTCCCTGGTCCTTTCCAAGCCTTCGTGCAGCCTGCATAACCTTCTCGTTCGCCCAGTCCGTCCATCCTTGGAGCTCTTTCTCAAGTGCTTGCTTATGGGGTACTAGCATTAGAATGGTTTCATCTTTGTCGTCCTGTGGGACGTACTTCTGGAGAATTTCATCAAACGGAATTGAAGCATAATAATCAGCAGTCTTAGGAGGATCAGAAACACTGATTTCAACCTTTGGACGAGGGTCGGTATCTGGGACCGATGATGCAGGAGCTTTGGAGTTTACCGCAGGTAATGCAAACACAGGATCTTTAACAGACAAGACGCTGGCAGGTAAACCAGATTGTGAATTGCTAGAAAGATGATGGTTTCCTTCCACAAGAGCGCTATTAGTTCCAGCTGAAGCAGTTAACTTGGAATAAGTTCCCTTCATTACTACACTAGAAGAACCAGATTGCGACTTCAGTGACTTGTCCAACACCATACTTCCCCAGGCAGCAACTTTGGCCTTAAAAGCCCCCTTCGACAGGCGACCTTTGTAATTTTTCTCAAAGTGAAGTGCCTTCTGTCGAAGCATATCTCTCTTGGAATTAGCGGATGACCCCTTTCTACTACCCCTGATTTCTCATCCACGACCATTCCTTGGGATGAAGTCTGCATATGCTCCCTATCGACGCCTGAAGACTTCCCCTTTGCTTCTTGAAGAGCAAGAGAACTTTCTTTCCCAGAACTAGCCAATTCACCAGGACTGGGTTTGTAATTTGGTAGTTGATGGGCAGGCCCAGCAACAGGGGTTTCGGGCTGAGAACTTTGAGCACGGGGCATTATCTGTTTTGGATTATCCAATTTGTTAGAATCTAATTGACTGGTGCCAGAAGTTTCAGATTTAGATTGGGAAAGTGTTGGGCTTTCTCCAGGAGCTTCCTGACCACAAGAACCACCAGAGGGGCCCCCCTCCAGTACACATGCATTTACGAGGTTCAAATCACTTAATAATAGGCACCACATTGCTTCTGTAATAGTCAAGGATGGCCTAACCTCTCGAAGCACATGAATCATCTCCAGTAACGTGTAGTCCACCAGGCTCTGCAGTCCCTCAAATACAGGATGCTTGGGCGAATTAAACTCCTTTTCCCTCTTCAGGAAAGCCAAAGCACCATCCACGACATTGGATACACCATCTTTACTACCATGGAACAGGCTGCTATTTAAAACAGCCCACTCAGCAGCTTCTTCAGTGTACCCGCATTCAACAATCTTCTTCACTGCACTGCAGAAAGTCGCAAACAAATTATTCGTCAAAAGTTCCTCGAGCTGACAGGCAATAGGATCGTCCCAATCAGCCTGTTGGTATTCTTCCACTTCCTGCTCCTCAATAGTGACTTCAGACCTCTCCATCATTGATCCCAGCTCATCCAAAGCGTTCCGAAATTTTTCATCTAGCATTTCATACCTAGGGAATTCCGTCAAAGACAGGGTTGATACTTCAACTGGGACATCTAGTGACAAATCAGATAAAAATTTCCTCTTATTTCTACCCTTCTCATTGACCAAAACAGCCGACAGTCCTTCACTGCTACTGTCAGCACTGCTGCCACTGTCACCCATGTCTCTTACTCTATGCAATCCAACACAAGTTCTGTTAGCTCCAACAACTCAAACTTCCCACTGTAGTGGTCAATGTAATATCAGTAGCATATCCAAATGGTTTCAAATTAAGTATAAAAAATAAACAGAAAAAGGAAACAATGGCATCACTTTCTATTTAATCCAAGAAGCAACTATTAGTTTGTCTTCAATGAGAAAAATATAACAAAAAGAAAATCCTCAGCGACCATCAGTGAATACCTGTGACAATAGGCAATCAATGATACCTTGGATGTGTAAGCAAATTAAAACTTTTCAAATTTGTCCAGCATTAAAATAACCAAAATAAATTGAGATTACACCCAAAAATGACAAATTCAAATCTCATTAAAAATTTATAGGCATGCCCACCTACTAAACAACTAAAAATATTAGAGAAAAGATAAACAGTCTAAAAAACAGAAGTTCAGTGAGATTAAACAACTGATAATCCTTCACTGCTACCATCAACACTACCTCTATCCCCATGTATCTTATTCTACGGCAGATATACACAGTTTTGTGGGCTCAAACGGCCCAAACTTCCTGATTTAGTTGTATAGTAATGTCAGTGCCCATGCTATGATTCTTAGAAGGTTCCCGGATTAGGGACAAGCGTCATGTGGTTCCCACAATGTTGACGCTTGTCATTTCCCTATGACAAGAGTCTAGGACCTCCTGAAGACTAATCCGTACCTACGTAACGGTTGTACGATAGGCATAGAAGTAAACGCAAAACAGGAAAAATAGGAAACAACTGCAGATATTGGAAAATTTTTAAAACATGACTTTCTATTTAATCCAGGAAGCAAATATAATTAATTTATCTACCTACTCATGATCGAGAAAAACGGGCAAAATAGAAATCAAGGGCAGATACAATAAAAATGTGTGAATCACAAGACTTTCCATTAATTCCAAGAAGCAAAAATCCTTACTTAATCTACTCATAATCAACGAGAAAAACGCAACAACCAGAATCATTATCAACATCAGAGTGAATTCCCAATGACAATCAAGAATCAATGATACCTGGGACGCTTCAGCAAATTAAACCTTCTTAAAAATTTTCCTGCATTGAAGTCACTCAAATAAATCAAGATTAGAACCAAAAACCACATATTTACATTCTGATTATAAATTTTACAGCATGCCATCTTAACTAAACAAGCAAGTTATTAAAAAAAAAAGTCCAAAAAAGTTAAAAAAGAAATAAACAGCAAGAGAATCCCTACAAAAAAAAGAAAAGAAAAAAACCCATAAATAACCATACCAAAGCTAAAAAACACAACAAAAACAAAAAAGAAAGAATCACCAAAATGAAAGAAAGAATTAGAAAAACAGATTTTTCATCTTTTACTAACATCAAATGAAATTGAGAATCGTGAAAGGAATAGCCGAGTTGAATTAATCAGTGAAAATGGGCACTCACAGAACGGCATGAATTGAAAAGTATTGGCCTCCATTAGTGTTTGTCTGAGGTTAAAACACGCACACGCAGAAACACCCTCGTTTTTTGTTTGGAGCTCTCTCTCACAAAAGCTCTGGCCTCGCTCTTTCACAGTGTGGTGTGTCACGGCTTCGTATTTATAGGGTCACTTGACCAAACGTGGAGTTAACCTTAACCCTCTTTCCACCATATTTTTCTTTAACCGCGGTTATTCAAATCAAGAATCAAATTTGCCAGTGGATTTACTAAACCCATTTGGCAGATTATCTGATGAGCCCTAATTAATATTCGACCCCTTTTTGCAGCATCATTATCTGGCTCTCTTTATTCAACCATAATTTCTTGCTATGGCTGTTTATTCAAATGTGATGTTTGTTGTTTTATGTACAATTTTAAATGACTACATATTAGTATTTTTGAATTTATCTAAAATAACTAAGTGGTTTTTCACTTTTGAATACAAGAGAATTTGATATTTCTATGATCTGAAATTGCTTGTTTTTGTTGTTATGATAATTATGAATATATTGTTAACTATAATACAAGAACAATTAAACTGGTAGAATCGTAATACTGATTTATCATACGCACTACGTTCGAAAACTCCTAATTATAAAAGATATAAGGTATATTGAATGTATAACTGATATGCAGGTGAGATATCGGTCGATCCTAAAAATGGTAGCAACAGTATGGGAGTTAACGAGAGTGCGAATGACACTACCTATGCTGGTGAGGTGTCAGTCGATCAGTTTTAAAAATGACGGCAACGGTGCGAGGAGTTAACGAGAGTGCATCTAACACTACCTATGCAGGTGAGGCGTCGGTCAGTTCTGAAATGGCGGCAGCAGCACAAGGAATTAACAACCAGACATGCTTCAAGTTAGTTGCGCAATTCATAATTTGGTTGATAAATTACGAGTATAATTTAAATTTCAGTTAACGATATATTTTTTCCATCTTTTCATAATATATTTGTACGGTCTACTTATCATTATTCAATTTAAAATTTAAATTTTAATTGATAATTTATTATATGTCCACTAATTATAGTGGAAAATCTTGAAATGCTTTTTATATTCATAATTTTTTAATTGATTTAATTTCAACAATTGAGTATCGTACAATGATTTGGTTTGAAACTTTATGTAAAGGGAAATCAAGTCAAGGCAAATGTCGATTCGGAGTTCAAATTCTTAATGTGAATTAACTTGTAACATTAAATTGGTTAAGATTAAAACAACTAATTGTCTTTTGACTAAGCTATAAAATAGTATTTATAAAGTGAAGATTACGTGGCTAGCATGTGACATTTGACAAATATAAGTTCCGGATATGATTTTAGATCAAATCACAGTAGAGATCCAACAATTGCGAGATCGGGTCGAATCCGTACTCGAACTCGTGTAAAAGTACACAAATCTTAGCAAAGGGTAAATTGGGGAGATCAGGGTTATTCCCATCACAAAGATTGTAGAATTAAAATACAAAATTAAAAAGAAAAATCCAATAAATGTAGAGAATCAAGAATTTAAAGGAGGAAAGGTTCTTTTAAAATAACCTACTCTGAGCTCAGAATTTAAGTAAAACATAATGACTAAATGATGTGCAATGCCCATTCCTTGCTAACCAAACCAGGTGCTATACCCCATCACTTGTATCATTAAATTATACAGATATTATTCTACACATCAAATTTATTCGACCAAATTTCTTACCTAAATAAGTGCAACATGGAAAACGTGTTGGAAAAATAAATAAATTACTCAATTTGTCAAGTAATAATTATCAAAATAATTATGCGCTAATATGTATGCACTGTAGATACCAATATTGAACTTCATAATAAATATATGTAGATTCCACTATTCATTTTGATGATGACAGTTTTTGAGCGAGGGGTATAAAAGAGAGACTTCAATAGATATTTACATAGGCTCACCTTGATAAATTTTTTATTTTATTTTATTTTATTTTATTTTATTTATATTTTAGCTAAGATTGAGGGTTTCTATTGGGGACTCAAGGTAATAGTTCTAACAGCAGTTCCAACCATCCCTTTTAATTTCAGAATAATAAGGTATTTATAAAAAAGAATCGTTATTTCACATGAAAAATGTAATAATTGATAATTATTAATTATATAGCCAGATACAGCCTCCTAACTGAAAAATACTCGTCATTTAATATAAGTATTTATTGAAAAACAATTATAAGGTTTTGTCCATTTCATATTGGAATGTGTTTCAAGTACATATGTGCATCACGTACTTAACTTTTTAATCAACAATTACAAATTAGAAGATGATATTATCGGCATTTAAATATGGGTGTTATTAAAGCCTCCAATTTCAATTATTTCCGGAGAATAAAAAACTAATATTGGCAAAAATGAAAGTTGGATTTTAGGAAAATAATAAGAAAACGAAGAAAAAATAATTATCCCTATAATAGATAACAACTAGATTAAAAATAACAGAAAAAAATGCCAAATTTAAATTATTTACAACATAGAACCTCCAATTAATATATATAGCCATATATGGCATATAAAATACGACAGAATATGACATAATGGGAAATAAACTGTTTATTCATTTCCGTTTGATTTGAAAAATATTTATTTATTACATAAAATTATTTAAGTGATTAAATTTCAATCATTCTTTAATAAAATTAATTAAAATGGTAATAAAATACTTTTTTTTTTTAATTAGATACATGCCAGATGACTGATGCCTACATGGAAACAAGCTTCTGATACGACAGCTGACCGCAGAGCGGAATTCTTGAAATAAAGACTAAAAAAGAAGAGAAAAACAAGAATCTTGATATGGAGAAGACCACTCTCCAGCAATCGAAAAGGGTATTTCTCTTAGTTTCATAGACCAAATCTCTGCATTTGTACTCTTCCATTTTCTTTTTTTTTCATTTATTTTGAAGAAAATTTTGAGTTATCATTCCTATCTGCAGGCCCGAATGCTATTCTCTAGCTGTTTGATGGATTGATTAATTATTTATTTTTTCTTTGAATTCTTGAGTTGATGGTAGTTGTGTGTAATTCATTTGTTTTTTTTTTTTTTTTTTTTTTTTCCCCTCTTTTTTCTCCCTTCAATTTCTTGCTGTTTGATCAAATGGGCACACTCTTGTTTCATCTTCGAATTGAAGAAAACCCATGAATCTGATTTCTGTTTGCATGTCCGAATGCCATTTTGGATCTCTTTTCATCCATTTCTAGCTATTTGGTAAACTGGGCGAGTCTTATTTTATCTTGGAATTACTGTACTTTCCCAGAAATCCATGAATCTGGTTCCTGTCTGTATACCAAGAAAAAATACCATTTTTCTTTATTTGCTTCAATCTCTTGCTGTTTGATCAAATGGGCTGGTTCTTGGATTATATAGAACTGAAATTTTGAGTTAATAGAAATTTTATATTGTTGATCTGTTTCTTGTGACAGCAATCAGGGATTCTTGCTGGGAAACCCGTTGACATATGGAGTGTGCAGTGCGGGGAATGCTTCAAGTGGAGGATCATCCCAACTCAAGAAGAGTATGAAGAAATCAGAAGCAAATTCATAGAGGACCCTTTTGTTTGCAGCCAAAAACCAGGCATTTCTTGCGATGATCCGACTGATATCGAGTACGATAACTCCCGGACTTGGGTCATTGACAAGCCCAACCTTCCAAAACCCCTGCAGGTTTCAAGAGGAGAATGGTGATGCGGAAAGACTGCTCCAAAATGGATTGCTATTATGACACCCCTAATGGGAAAAAGTTGAGGGCCTCTACTGAAGTTCCCAAGTTCCTGGACAAGAATCCGGAGTACAAGAAAGATCTATCTGCCAAAGATTTCAGTTTCACTAGTCCGAAGATAATGGAGTATACTCTTCCAGCCAATGTAGCAAAGGACTGATTGTTGGAGAATCGTCGTTTTTTTATGTCACATTTAAGCTCTTTGTGGGTACCGTATGATACAATGGAGGTTACATTTTTATTTGTTTGATCAGTTGTTTATTCTTAGGCATGAGAGAATTGTACTGGTTGTGGCATTGAACTACTTTTAAAGATGTGCTTCTGACTGATGGATGCTGTCAGCTTGAAACTTTCTAATTTCCAGGCCTCTGAATGTCTCAGCGCCAAAATAAGTGGTAAAACAAGAACATAAAATGATTGTCAGGGAAGGAAGTCCTGCAACCGATGCTGATGATCTAAAATGGTTCTTTTTCTTTATACATTCAGTTAGAAGTGCGCACAAAAGAAGTAGAAAACCTATATTCCTTTGTTCTCGTATTGATACATTAACAATCGTCAGATTTCATCCACGGGAAAGAATGAAACTCTATACTGACTTGTCTCTCTTTACACTAGAGTTAGGAGGCTGTATCTGGCTTTTCTCCAGAGATCTATTATATATACAACAATTGCATTTGAACTCCTTCCCAACCTAGAAATTTAAAAACACAAGTTGAGAAGCAATGAGAACTGGACTTTACACTCTTGGTTAGTATCTTCACATGGAAGTTAGTAGATCCTATCATCAGTAGTTTGTGCCTTTAGGGTACAAGGCCCTTTGATCTGCAAAAACTAGTCGGGTTTGGTGTACTCGAGCAACATATGGGGGGACCTGTAAATCTTCACCAGCGTCCAGTAAAGGACCTCTTCAACTCCAAGTTCACCTTCTGCTCTTGCAGCGTATATATCTTCGCAGATGGCAATCAACCTGGAGGAAATGAACAAAAAACATTTAAGATCTTTGCTAAATAAACAAAATAACTGGGGAACAAGGAGATTATTGGATCATTTTTTTTTTTTTATAACTCTATACAAATATTTCGCCAGCGACAGCAGACTTCCAATGGTGCTGAACATAGAAGACCTGTTATATTGAGTTTGTGTAAATGTTAAAGCATGCTTTATGTTTTCTTCAAATACTACTTTGATGAGAAGTTTTTTCAACAACCATAGATCAGGTTGACAATGAAGCTCATCTGGCAGGCTTGTTTGCTTGAGGGTGAAAGCATATCACATTACTCATATTTCTCCCATGTGCATATTCACTTAATTTTGAGGTTCAAGACTTCTTCAGGGGCAAAACAAATTTGTTACACCTTCAAGTGGCATAAAAAAACTTTATATCCAGGATACATGAGCAGCTGAAGTAAAGATTGTGCATTTGGTGCGTGTAAAAGGATGAATAAGCTTATGGCAGATGAAGTGTAGAGCTATGATAAAAAAAAATCTTAGTTAAGGTTGTTTAATCCAACAATAACTTTTCACATACTGGTGAGAACAAAAATGGTTCAGGATTCCAAGCTCAGGAATGACTTGGATTAAGATAGTTTGGTATGAAATACATTCGAGTATATTCCATCCGAAACAAGTACGCTACCATTTACGATTTTTTCAATCAAGTGCTATTTTCTCAATCTTCATTTTTAGCAGGAGAGTATCACAAGAACAACTTTATAGTGCAAGCTAAGAACTACACGGACAAGTTCACAACGTAGAAATGGATATCAACAACATCCCTTCCCCAATAATCTAGACAATGCTCTTGGATCTTTCTATTTTCTGTGATTAAGCTTCATAAGAAAAGCAGACAAAAAAGAATATATCATGGAAAAACTAAGACCTATAAGTATAACCTCATATAACATAGAAGATACATATACCTCCTTTAAGACATAAAAAAAAAATGACGGAAGTACTTATTGAAGAGTGAACAGACAATACAGGAGATCCAATGGCTGCATTTGTGTCTTGGCCTTTGCCATTTATTACTCCATTGATATTTATCCTCATGCACAGACATTTTTAGAGCAATATGTCCTGTAACTAGAAGTTCTCACCATTTTCAATTAAGGACATTAAGATTAATGCACAAATTAAAGATGGCATGGCAGTTTCTCTTCCTAATCATTTCCACACCGCAAATGTGAGTTTATACTTGGTCTCAGTTTTAGTCTGATATTTTGGTCCCTTGTATTTCCTTCTCAATCCAATAAGTTCACTGTGAGTTTTATAGTGCACTAATTGATAATATCTGGTGATGTTGCTCACTGGGAATACACACCTTGTGTATCGATATGATTGGAGAGTGATACCAGAAGTCCAAAACTTCATTTGTTGCCGTTAATGCAAATAGAAAACTTAAGGATCACAATAAGAAAAGTGAGGAACTAAAAGGGAATTGATACATTACTTACGGATGAAAGGTACATTTTGTCTCAAATAACATCTAACAAACCACTTGAAGAAAACAATACTCAAAGAACTCTTTTGGGCATCTAAAATACAAATCGAGTACAAAATGTTTAACCCAGAGTTGAACATAACACGTATGAAGCCATTCAGTAGAAATACCAACCAGTTTATTTAAATACCCAGTTCATATCAAAGGAATTGCTAAAAAAATGGAAAAACAGGATTAAGGACAATATGTATATTACCTGTCACATGAAGGAAGATTCTCATATGGTATTCTCATCCGTAAGTCAGAACATTGCATTCTAATAAACCGGCCAACTGCAAGGACAAATGTGATGTAGAGACCCCAAATACTGAATTTGCTGAGGTCTCACCAAGAAATCCCTCTGGAATAATTTCATGGATTAATAACACAAGCATCCTAACACATTTTTCATTGATATATTTTTCTTCAATATTTATACATTACAAAGTCTTATCAATACTTACGTGGGGTTTCCTCTGATACAACGACAGCCATGGGCCCAGACAATCCCCCACAGCCATATGCATCCGAAGAACTGATATCATGGAAGGACCACCATTCAGAAGTCCCATGATGTAAGATAAGATCCGCACTGACATCATTTACCTGTCAATTACTAACAAGTGACCTCTCAAGTTATATTAAATTTGCCATACTCTAAGTCAAGTCACCCTTCATCTCGAAGTTAAGGGAAGTTATGAGACCAATCTAAATTACTTTCTATCATTCCCTGAATCTTGAAAACTAAATTTACTAAGGAAACATGAGGATCTGCCCCACCAGATTTCTTTACTTCATTTCTTTTACTAAAAGACCATACCATTTGATGACATGCAATTAAATCAGCAAATCTGACAAGGGAGCACAAGAAGTATCAGAACGGTGAAAGACTCAAATCAAGTCTAATGTTAAACTGTTTCAAGATAACATACTCATCAACATGCAAAATCCCACCCCTTATCAACACAACCCATGTTTCTCTCAGCAAATTAGAGATTTATAAATGGAGCAATTCATTATCTCCAGAGTTAATGGGATTAGGTTCAAAAATCAAAGATTTTCTAAGCATGCCACCTGACGATCAGAACTTGTAAACTTGAACAAATTTTGTTGAACAAAGGTACTTCTTTTGATAATTTCATTGTAATATCATTTAATAGAGAGATTATCAGTACTCATCATACAAAGGCCTTGTTTAAGCAGGAACATATTTTTCTAAATTAACCAACATAATATTGCCCTAACTAAGCTCAAGCCCCCCGCTAGTCACCTCCAAAAGCTGCAGGAACAGCCATGGGTTCTTGAAGTTAAGAACATATAGGTGTATCCTCCTCTGATATAAAAGACACGACAAGCATGGGAAAAGATCTAGTCTGTAGCAATTCTAGGTTCTTGAATTACTGAAATTTAAACCATTACGACATTCACTTGAAGCAGATACTGGTTAGAAACTACCATATTTGAAGATTTTCTTTACCTTAGTCCTCTTGTCTCTACAAAGCATTTACACCACTGTGTGACAGGGGGGCAATCTGTGTGATTGAGTGCGTGTGCGTACATGTGTGTGCATATGAGAGAGAGAGAGAGAGAGAGAGAGAGAGACGCCTCTCCACAACTCATATTCTGAAGAATCATTGGCTAAATAATTGAAAACAAGAAGCTTTTTGCACTCTAAATGGGTTGAGTGAGTTCAAGGAAGAACACTAGAAATTTGACTAAAGTCGTTTAAGATAAAAACAGACCTTTATATGACGTCATTGCCCTTCAACTCTTATTAGTTTTTGTGGCAACCGGCAAGTCCCTTGATTTCCATCATTTATTAGTTAATGACTTGGTCTTTCTTTAGTCGTTTTCATACACAGCAATCAAATTAAGGGTGGAAATGTGTGACACCATTATGTTAACTTTCATATTTATGATTGATCTGTGACAGCATGAGTCTTTATTTCGCTTCCAACTTGTGAACAAGATATTCACTAGGCAGTAGATATTGAAGGTTAGGTAATACTTAACAGTAAGTTTTTTTATTATTGTGATTCATTATTCACAGGGAAAGAGCTAACACAATATATGCTACTCAAAGAATTGCAGCTATCCGGATGAAGTGGAGAGGGGGGAAGTTGGCAAGGATGGGGAAAAGAAAACACTGGTATGCAAGAACAGCATTGTTGTTTGCTGAAAAAGCTAGATTTCAATATTCAGAAGAAAGTAGGTTTTCTTAACATTCTTTTCTTGGAAAGATTATGTGTTGAGCTTCCCCAGCAATTTCAGCAAACACCTATAAGCTGTTTTCACTAAAGAAATAAGCACAGCCAAACATCTTCGTAGAGTCGTGTGCAGGTGCCATATGCTAGGGTTCTGTGATGGTACATACAGAGTTTTACCCACTGCCTAATATTCAACGAACTCTAGTCATTAAATGTCATTGGTTTTAACTCCCTCTTAAATACTAGTGCCACGATGAATTGAAGCATTCAATAGAAAAGGAAGGACTAAATCAAATCAAGCATTGTTATATATTTCAATAGATCACCAATTTATGTAAGATTAATGCAAAGCCATAAAGTAAGTCATTTGATCTTGTTAGTACGTCTGAATAAGCTTCTTTTTACCAAGGAAGTAGAAGAGAATAAACTGCTAATATGTATATGATGGTAGAAAGGTGGTCAAAAGCATACCTCCTGCTCAAAAGGTCTAACTTCTCCAGAACCAGTAACTCGGAAAAATCTTGGATAAATATCATAAATCCTAAAGCTGCTGAAGGAACCATTGAGAACCCCCTGAACTTCTGATGATTTTGGAAGATTTGATTGATCAACACTTCTTTCATATTTCACCGTTTCCTTACCTTTTGGTCGGTCCCTTGTAAGTACCCAAGAAAATTTTATATCCATGTCACTACTGTTAAGAGACTGGATAAACTGCTTCTGAACCACATCAGGGACAAGCCACAGAGTACTTGCATCAGCTTGGCAACAAACAAGCTGAATGTCATTCACATTATATGAGTCCAAATAATGTTGGGGATCAAGATCAACATTTGCATTAAGATGATCCCATGCAAGTCTTTTACAAAGAGTTGTCTGGTACAAGGTCAACCTGCCACCAGTTGTCTTGATGTCAAACTGAAAACTGGCATCATTGATGGGATTTGCTATGTTTGTTGGATTACCGCTACTATACATCTGTAAGAGAAAAGTCAGTTTCTATACCCCTCAAAACCATAAATCCTTAAAATGTTATCTAATGTGTCTGATTCCAGAATAGGAAATGAAATTTTGTAGTGGACTATTCTATGTCACACTTGATAATCAGCCAATAAGAATATCGGCAATTAATAAGCCCATAACTCACCCAAAATAATTTCACACAACAGCCAACAATACCAACTTTTAAGCACCTAAATGCCAAAAAATTGGCAATTCTTTCAATTGAATATAGCACCAAACATTTCTGTGACTTGGTACTATCAGTTTCCAAAACTCTTTCACCAACCTTTCTAACTTTTCATATCATTCTAGAATTAAGTTGCTATTGTGTTTGAGGAAGATTTTAAGGAAAAATCAAGATAAATGAGCGACAATGTAGCAAAAGCATTCTGGAACCCCTAATGGAACCAAAGAACATGAAGGAAACTCTTATTTTTGTTATTTGATATGAGTCTTTAAAGGTGAAAAAAGGCAACTAGCAACAGAACATCTTCATCTTGATGGTCAACCATTGACTTCGATGGCCTAGAAACTAAATGCTCAAAGAATTTTGATTGCTCGCTTCTTGTTCAACTTGCAATCAAGTACAATATCAAACTCAGACTACATGTGGTACTCCAAAAGAGAAATATGTAAGGAAATCATAATGAGGCATACTGCATAGATTTGCTTCAATATTTGTTGGCATCATCTGGAATTCTTTTGATAGAGCTGCGAGGGTCTTTAGGAAGAGAAATTATTATAATAATGTCAGTTTGTGAGCACAATATGAGATTTGACATGCTTATCCACCGAATCAACTGATTTCTGTTAAGGAACTCGTCCAAATATAGTAGCTCCTTGTCACCTACCTACCTTTCTCAGTATATTTTCTCAACACTCCCCCTTCCTCCCAACACCTCCCCTTTTCCACCCCCATCCTCAAATTAAATAACAATGATAAAATCAACTACAACATATAAAGTCAGTCAAACAATCAATAAGATCAATATATGCTTACAATTTGCTTTTTATGCCTTTTCTCTAATAAAAGAACTAGTACTTTATTACATAGCAGAGTTGCGTCGGGAATTGCTTACCAGCATGGGAGCCCAAATAACACAGATTAGAATAAAGAACAGACATATGCCATTGCAAAACTTAGTCATCTTTGTCTGCTTCTCTCCTTGTTTATGAGTAGATCTGTTCAGAACATTATCGCATTTGACAAGGTACAAGCTTGCATTTATGTCCTCCAACTGAAAAAGGATACAAAAACATCAGTGTCTATTATAAATTTTAATTATACGGCTGAGATAGTTAACCAAACCAAATAGTAGGCCCAATAGATGAACCAGGTATTGCATTGTCATATACTCCCCAGTTTCAACCTAGGTGACCAAATCCGAGCATGGAAGGTTGCACATGCTCCCAATTCACGAATTTGAGCCTTTTTTTGAAAATATGGACATAGAGTGCGAATTTAAGACAGCGAGAGTTCTATTAAAAGCACAGAGCACAGCTTACTGAAAATCTGGGCTCAAAGCGCAAATTGAGAATTGAAGTGCAAATTATTTGTTTTTATATTGGAATTAAATTTCATCACAAAAGTAAGAAAGATTACAAGGAGGAGGACAAAAAGTCCTCAAAAACACATGAATAGCTGAGATGGTTAACCAAACCCAATTGTAGTCTTAATAGATGGTACTGTCATATACTCCCCAGTATCAAACAAGTTAACAGTGCTAGGTAACCAAATTTGAGCGTGGAAGGGTTTGCACAAATTGGAGCCTATTTTATTTTTTGATAATTTGCACATAGAGCACGAATTTTAGACAGCATGAGTTTTACTAAAATAAAGAGCAGAGCTTATTAACTCAGAGCACAAATTGAGAATTGAAGTGCTTAATTATTTTTTTATGTTAAAAATAAATTTCATTAAGAAAGAAAGAGAGATTACAAGGAAGAGGACAAGAAGTCCTCAAAAGCACATGAATAAGTTGCATAAAATAGCTTGCCAATCTCTCTGCAAGTTCCCCAAAGGTAGACCCCCAAACAGACCTAATGCCTTGCACCACAGAGAGGCAAGGTTTGTAACTTTCTGCCAAATGCAACTATAGTCGAGTAATAGTCCCTAAAGATACATGCATTCCTTCCTATACAGAGACATCAAGTCATAGCAAAAACAACTGATTTCCACAATATTTTAGTTTCTTTGCTTCCTTGGACCCTTACAAACTGCATCAAGATGATCTCATTTATCGAAGAAGGAACTTCAACCATATTTTTTAATAACTCAAAAGGTATCTCCCAAAGCGCCTTGCAAATGGAAAATGCAAAAACAGATGACCATGATTCTCCTCGTGATTTTTACTCATGACACACTACTATGGGCAGCGTGTCTTATAAGTTCTCCTCAGCAAATCATTGGCGTTTAGCATCTCATGAACTAATGACCAAATGAATGACTTAATCTTGGATGGCACCTTTGCTTTCCAATGGCTCCGTATGAAGGAAAAGGTTGAGGGGATAAGGAGCAAGCGAGATGACAAAAGATAAAATTACAGGTGAATTTCCTGAAGGGTCAATAGTCCATCCAGACTCTAAAATCTACAGAAAAAAAAGGATGATCTCTAGGAAGACCCTGTAAGAGAATTACATCACTAGCTTCTCCATCATTTAGGTCCCTAAAGAAATGAAAATTCCAAGAATAAGGAGAGCCCGTGTAAAAAGACGAGATTGGGACTTCATGGAAAAGAGAAAGTCGATAAAGTTGAGGAAAAACCAAATGAAGTGCGAATTATCTTGAGAAAATTCATACCCTCCATATATAAAGTGTGACAAATTCACTAGTGTGACATACAATAGTCAATACTTAGAACTTGATGGGTATTTAAGTAATTTAATAATCAACACACATCAGATATATAGGTGTATGGATTTACCGAAAGACTT
The DNA here is from genome assembly GCA_019321725.1 of Paulownia fortunei. Taxonomy (NCBI): domain Eukaryota; kingdom Viridiplantae; phylum Streptophyta; class Magnoliopsida; order Lamiales; family Paulowniaceae; genus Paulownia; species Paulownia fortunei. The sequence continues at coordinate 21,094 of JAGSPU010000332.1, read as the reverse complement.
CCAACCAAATTCTTCAGTTGGGGTTGCATTCTTGCTCTAGGAGCAAGCTTGTGAGCTCAAACTGTGATTTTTTGCCAACTTTTTGGTCAAATCTACAAGTATCTTAAGCTAAAATAATCAATTCTTGGTAAATCAACAAGAAATCACCAAATTTTCACATTCCATTCTAAAGTATTGTGTCCATCAAAGCATTCATTAGAAGATTAGAAGATTACAAGATATCTTCTAGTAACATATTGATCATTTTTAACCATGCCTCCATGTAATAATTTTATTTTACTAGTATACATGATTATCAAAAGTGTTCATTATTTTTTAAGTTTTTAAGGGCACGTCAGAGGCACACATGTTACAGCTAACATTTATAAGTAGATCTCGAAATGGTAATATATTAATCAATTTTGGAGCAATGCAATAATCTAATATCAAATGTTATTATTATATATCATAATTGATATCATATACTATTTTAACTTATTTTTAAGGATGCTATAGAGGAGCACAATGCGTTGCATCATGACATGTGTTTGGAGATTTCAAGTTAAACTTTTCACCCGAACAATTACTTTTCTTCAACTTGCGTAAATATATTAAACCAATTTTTGCAGTAGGACTTCCAAATACACTATTTTTCAATTTTATATGTTATTTTAGCTGATATTCTATTATTTAACTGATGTTAAGAATGCTCTATAGGCGCTCTCACACTTGAATTTTGGATACCACACATCTGCTCCTGGTCACGCACCGTTCTGCGAATCGGTTACCTAGGTCTCAACCTGGAGATGGAGGAAGGCAATAAAAAATTTCTAATTTGCATCAGGTTGTCAGTATTATGCTTGGCTCTTTGCCAAACACAGAAAGGCTGGAATCATTTCTTGTGCTACAATTTGGAGTTGACCATTTATGCTGCTTCCCCTCTCAGGTACATTGAAAATAACCACAAGTCATACTCAAGCAAAGTTTCACTACACTCTCCGCATCAAGCTAACTAAAAGACTTCTTTCTCTCATAGAAGTGCAATTCGATTGTTTCTTTTTTACTTTTGATTTTGTGCAGCGAAGTCATCACTCTATCTAACCAAAAGTACACATTGTGATTCTCTTTTTTCAGTTAAAAATCCGAACCAACTTGAACTTGGTATCCAGTTTAATTTTTATAACATTCTTATTTACTTACTGGTAAAAAATTGTTTTTTGGGGACAGATCATGGACCAAACAAAATTCAAAAGAAAAAGAAACACTTACATCAGAAAGCTGGAAAAATAACAGTTTAGAGAACATGGTTGACTGGAACACCTACCTCATTAAAAGAGAATTTATACAATTTCACCCCCACCCTCCCACCCCATGAAGAGCAGCAAGTAATGAAAACTTGAAGACTCACCTTCAGCCAGTCATACATCGTCAACGATGTGGTGGTGCATGACCAATCAAGGACGCATCGCAATTCATATAGAAAAGGCAAAGCTCGATAGAGCCTGTACCCTAGATAGTTAACAAGAGAAACTTCACTGGTTAGAAACTGGCGATACAATGTGCTTTGATGAGGAACACCATATCGAATTTGCATGGCTTGTAATGCCAGAGAAACTGCTTTAGTAAGATATATTGCTCGAAGGGCCAACCCAGCAGTATTCCGCTGCGAAGTATCCATATTCCACGCATACTCAGTGACAGCGTAAGTGAAAAGAATGAGGTTGAAAAGGTAAAAGATGACCTTTCCCGTTGCAAATGAACAAAGGTATATGATGCGATCAACAACAATCAAGAAGAAGATTATCTGCACAAGAAGAAAATCCAGGCAGATTAAAAAACAAATAAGGGTGTTGCTATATAATCAAGGGCATACATGTTTGTACATATAAATGTTTCACACTCAAAGACTCTTTACTGAAAATCAGCAATCGTTGAATAAAGTTGAGCCACATGGTTTACATTGGGAAATGATTCAAAAATTCAAGTAGAAATAGCACTGTGTATTTTTCTTTTTTTCTTTTTTTTTTTAATCATTGTCATTCTTAACATATTATTTTAAGTTTTCCAATTTCACAAGATAACCCAAAAGGAGGACAGAGAAGCACATATCCTTACCATTAGAATAAATACGTACTCTTTTGGGAATTGATCCTCAAGCTGATAATACTCTAGAAATTCACTTTTATTTTTTATAACAGATTGGTAGAATATGGCAACCAGAAAGAAAACGGTCAAATCTGCACCAAATATATAGGCATACAGATCAATTTCTCTTTTGCCGCCTCCAATTACTGAGAGTATGAGGTAAGGAAATCCAACTTCTTCAGCAAGTCCTTTGCATTGTGCTTTAAGGATCTCCTTCGCTATGTCAGCAGCTGGAGTAAGAGATTTGAATTGGTCTGCTGGTATACAGTCTTTCAATGAAGAGACATAAACCACCTCAAAAACAGCCAAGGCCACAGTTGGGTTTTCAGTACTTTTTTCAATGCTTCGAATTTGAACCTTGCTGGCACAAGGGCAACTATTAGGCATTTCATTCTTGCAGTTTTCATCATGTACAAGCTGCAGTAGCTGATTTATTCCTGACTCAATCCTCTCTGGTTGAATCCCATCCTCTGGCCATGCTTTGACATCCATGGACAACTGAACAAAGTATGGAGGAGATTCTGCTTCTTGTGTCAGTGATTTCCAGTATCTAGAACAGCTACTGACCACCATTTCAACCACTTGTTTCATTAATTGGAAAACCTTCTTTGCTTTCTCACTCCAGCTAGAGCCAGTGTGAACCTCCTCTCGATTTAGTAACCCACCTTTGCAACTACTAAATCCTACCGAAAACCATTCACCATCTTTTGCAGTTATAGAGCTCTGTATTAGAGTAAATAAATACACCAAAAACAGAGGTAGCAAACTAATAACAAATGATGATGTTATCTTTTTCGTAGGAAACCCCAACTCACGTAGAAGGCCTGACTGGATGCTGAAACCACAATGCTGTATCATAATTTGGTATAAATACTGAATCAAAACATAAATTTCTGTATAGATTAGCATTATAACCCAGAAGATGTAAGTTGGCCCAGTATTCACGCAGAGAGCAAATAGAAACAGAGCCGCCAAGTACACCATAGAAAGCAAACTGAAATTCCAAAGGAAAACAAGAACAAAACAACAATAACACACCACATCGTTGTTCGATCGCATCTGGGACCATATATGACGGACTATTCGTCCAATCTGCAGACTCGCAGACTCTGAAGTTCTACTCTTGTCAGACAGCAGAGAAGATGAACTACTCAAGTGTGTCTGTTTGATATCTAGGCTTCTTTTCTCACTAGAAAGTCCATCTTCCAAAGATGAGGGCTCATTTGAATCTGAATCTTCCGGTGTGATATTGAGAAAGCTCACAAGATTGCTAACTGCCTGATTTCCAATTGACTGTACTTGAAAAACACCATCGCCTATCATTTGTACAGCAGAAGCTAAAGGGTTTTCCTTTGACTGGCTTTTCCCTTTCTTTACTTTGCCTGAATCATTAATGGTGTTATCACTTGCATCCTCCCCAAGTTCCGTTATCTCACTAATAGGAGCATCCATTTGTTGCTTTGAAAAGTCTACTGCAAATGGATTTTCCGCTCTTACACTACTGGGAGATTCACACACGTTAAAGGGGAACACTGAATCAGGATTGATATTACTATCCTGTTTCTCAAGGTTGCCAGTGTCTTGCAGATTAAGTGAAGCATTCTTCCTTCTTCTCAAGCCTTCATTAGCATGTGAAGCATCCGCACAAGCAGTAGCAGAATTTATACCGTGGAGCTGGATTTGAAGGTTGAGCATCTCAGATTTCATCTTCTCCACTTGTAAGTTACGCTGACGTTTCTTCTCCTCAGATTCACGAATGTGCTGTAACTGTTCAGTCTTCCAAGTAGCTTTCTTCTCTTGCTCCCGTACAATTGCACCAATTTGTTCCGTCTCAAGATATCGAAATACATAATCAAACTCTGAGGAAGAAAACATATATGATTGACAAGATACAAGAACAAAAATGATGATTTCTACCAATGCAGATCTTGAGGTAATCCGAAATCCATAATCATATTTATAAAAGCCGACCACCTCATAAATGTAATCAACTGTTTCGCACTTCCCTGCGTTAAAATCACCAATAAAAGGAGATTGATAGGCCAGAGAGAGAACAATTACAGCAAAATTGTACATGCGCAAATACTTGAAGATCTTATTTTTCTTCTTTAATATGGTAAGCCTCATGCGGAAGAAAATAAGAGCAAAGCCAAGGTATCCAAGATGCAGAATGTCATACTCCAGGGTTCCCGTAATTAAAATCAGAGTAAGTACTAGATCTAATAGATGACAATAGCAGTAAACCCTCAAATAGTCCAGAAAAGTCCACATGCCTTTGGTTTCAAACGAGAGATCTCGCCAAACAAAAGCATTTTTACGCTGAGAAACCATCTGGTGATATGTAAATGACCCTGAAAAACTGGATGCATGATCTGCACGGAGTTTGAAACATGCCAGCATGAAGACCACATAATAACTGATCAGCACGCGAGGATCATCAACTATAATCCCTGAAAACAAAAGAAAAAAAACATCAATGCACTAACTTAAAAAAGTAGAATTTGACAGAAAACTTCAAGCTCATGATCAGAAAATGCTCAAGAATGTCCTAACTGTACTGGTGTTTCAGAGCGAGGAGATATAGCTTTTAATACATAAATGAAGTGCCTCTTTGGAAGCTTTCAGAAGATCATAAAACATAGCAGGAAACAATTAGTAGGATTTAATAACAGTGGGATGAGATATCACCCACTTCTGTTAACTAAATATCATGTGTGCCGTTTGACTGCTTGTGCACAGCACAAATGTACAGATGTTGCTTATTGTTGTGTCCCAGCACTTCCTGCTAGAATTTACAGCAAAACAAGTTCATTATACTTCAAGACTTTTGGTGAGCATTATACATACGGATAACTGTAGCTTTTGACCATAAAACTAAAAATGTATCTTCCATAACTTTCATTCGAGAAGTCCTTCACCAACTTCCCAACACTAAGATTTTGAAAACAAAAATCTAACCAGCTTCTAGAAGCTTTTAGGATTGGATGTATTGTTAAAGGTAACTACATATGCATGAACAAAGTGGGATAAAGAAAAAATACCATATATATATATATATAGAGAGAGAGAGAGAGAGAGAGAAATAGAGATAGAAACAGAAAGTTGCAGTTTCCTGAGTAGCAAAACAAAGTGAGAAAAATCATACCCAGCCAACACTTTTCACAATAGTGGAAATATATATTCGAGTTTTTCCAGCAATCATGGCAATGTGCATGGGTCGCAGTGGAAAGATGTTGACTCAAAGGCATCACATTCTTCCACATGGCAAAGTATTCGGCGAGAAGAATGGTAGCAAACAGAAAGACAAATATCGGCCACAGTTTACGTATGATAGGACGTCCCAACAGAACACAAGTAGCAAGACATGCAATGTAGAACATAGAAATGGCATTTAACAAAGCAAAACTGGCAAGTAGTAGTGCTATCATATTGATCTCAAGGCCAAAGAGGTTGAACATGTTTTCCATCCAAAACTTCAAATAAACTTTTAGTGTTGTCTTCTGCATTTCAAATCTCTCCTGTCTCAAGGAAACAATCCTTTTCTTATTCCACTTGCGACTTTCCTTCATGCTTCCCCAGATATAACCAAATGGGTATTCTCTATTGCTTCCATCGTGAGTGCCTCTACCTGAGAACAAATCCTGAGATGGTTGAGAATTACCAGGTGCGAAAGATGACCATGAATTGCTCTTTATCCTTTGTGCAGACAGTTCACTAGAATCAGATAATGTCTGGTTATCACCACTGGAAGTTGAAACAGCAGTAAAAACATCTTCCTCTGAAACAAATAAAGGACAAGGTTCTTCTGATCTCCCTGCATTCAAAAGAGAACTAGGCATTTTTTCCAACCAGCGAAAAACGTTATACTGAAGGGTACATGCAGCAATCACCAGCACTTTTGCCCTCAAGCCTGCTTCTAGGCCGTCAAAACTCCGTCTATATACCTGTAAACCCAGGAAAAGAGACAAATCATGGTGCTTTTGTCCGGGAAACATTTTAGCCAGTTTACCCCACATCTGAAATAGGTATTCAGCTGTCACTAGAAATCCTGTGTAAATTAAGAATGATTTGGATGGAATTCTGGAGGCTTTAGGCAGCGCAGAAGACAAAACGAGACCAAGAAGATACAAAAAACCAAATGCACTTATTGGAGATAATGAAGCATAGAACAGCGCAACAAACAAAATCTTTTGACTGTGCCAGATCAGAAACCGCTTGATGAACCCCAATATCCCCAACTGCAATGGATCAGGATCTTCCAATTTCATCTGTTTGCTTTGTCTTCTCTCATAGCTATAAAGTTGCATGACAATCACGACTGCTAGAGAATCCCAAAGATTTTCTAACAAAGAAGCTTCAGTATTATAGCCAAAGCATACATAAAGATTGACTTTTTTGGACATCCACATCTCAAAAGTGGGAAAAATGCTTAAAATATAAATGAAAATAAAAACCGCAATTGCATATGCTTTGAGTGGAAACCATAGACGCCGTTTTGTCCTCTCAACAAGCTGTCTTCCGATGATCCAGACAAGTAGAAGGAAAATGTAACCAAATGATATGTAATTAGGTCTCACAAGGTACACCGCAAGAAGAATGGTCAGAAAAGCAATATAGGTTCCAAATGATCTGTACATGGACAAGAACTTCTCCCCAATCGCACTCAGATACAATGCTACCCTTCTTTCTGAAAGATGGATAAATATTAGCATAAAATATAATCAGCGTCGATAGAATATTTTAAAAAACACCATAGCAATCATGTATAGTTGATTTTTCTGGACTGGAAAAGGATCAAGCTAGGAAAAGCATATTGATGCACCAAACCCTATAGGAGACCAATTAGTGATCAAGTATTTTTAAGGTTCCTAAACTCTGATGCCTACACGTATTTCTCTAAAGGAACTCTCAGTCTAAGTATAGTTTTAACTGAATCCAAATTAGAAGGGAGAGGTCAACAACTTATCCTTGGAAAAGGTTACAGTACCATGGGAATGATTCTCACAATAATCTCTGATGTTGGAGGTGGCATAAACTGACAAAAGAACTGATTTGTTCAAACCAGCTTTCAGAATGCTAAATCCAACTGGAGGACAAGGTGTGTGCTGAACAATTGCAGAAAATGAGAATAACATTTCAAATCCATGGTTATGAATGGCACAAAAGCACGCAAGCAGAGCTATTTCCAGGAAGTCCCAAGAACTATCACTTTCCAGGAGACCTACAGACATTTCACAAACAAGTTAGCAAAGATAAAATATAAGGTCTATGAGAAAAAATGGAAAAATGCTAGAAGATATTGAACAGTGACTATTCAAACAGGTAAGAAATTTAAGATTAATAAAACCCACACCTAACTGTGATAGCACTTCCACACTTATAGAGCCTTTTTGCTCCAATTTTCTGGAGACAAGACTAAGCTGAAGAATGTATAAAACTGCAAAGTGAGCCTCGCACAGAAGAATAAGGGATTGGCGCATCCTTGTGTTGATGTTATGGCTCAAAAGGTATGCAAAGAAGAATATCACTGAAAGGAAAGACAGTTTATAACCAATCAGAATATTGAGCAAGCATCACCATGCAGGACATCTGCCTACAGTTCAATTACACTAGGTTATAAGAAAAAAAAAAAGTAAATCTAATAAAAATTCACGCTTCAGACTTTGACATACTATAAACAGCATGAATTAAACCAGCTTTTGTAGCTATTAGGAAAATCAGCAACAGCACAATAGGCCGAGAACATTTGCGCAGTCCCCAAGCAATTGTAGCTACAATCAAGACCTTGGCATCTTCTTTCACTGCAACCATATACATACAATAAATAGAATAGTCAGGATTAATGTGAAAGACAGGTTAATTTGAACAGAAAAGAACTTGCAGCACAAGCATGACAACAGCAGGAGAACCACTAACAATACAACACCCAACTCCATGGACTATAAGGAGAATCAAATCAAATCGAAGGGTACATCTGATGAGTGTACATCCGAATTACAAAAATGATGAATTGTCATCTCTAGGAACAGAAAGTCTTTTGGTCACTCGTAACTTGATAATGCGACAACCACTTAAAAAGGCATGACTGCAAGGAAACATGAACAACATAAACCTTTCCTAACCAACTACAGGAAGATTGAGCCAGAAAGATTCTTTTCTGAAAGCAGATAGATAGCAGCCAAGAAAAATTACAATGAGGGCAACTCCTCCAATTACACATTAGTATTCTGACTAACCAATTAACAATCAAACAACACACATTTCATTCACTCAAGGCTTACTTGCAGGCAGTGGCATTTAAGGAAGTAATCAAACTGAAATAAGTGATGACCAACTAAGCAATACTGCTTTGTGCTTCAGTCCCAAGGTTTACTTGAGAGAAAGGTCTTCAGGGCATAACAAGAAGCAGAAGACTACACCATGTTATTTTTTAAATAAGAATTGAATTTCAAATTGCTACTGTTCATATGAACATCTGTACCTTCCTCAGTCTTGTTCTCATTAGAGAATTGCCTCTCCTCATTTGATAGGCATAGAAATACTGAGTTGTTTACAAGATTACCAAGGCTACAAGAATTCCTAGACAGAACTGTGCTAGAAGGAAGAAACCAGGGATAGGATAATGCCATAATCCAATCATCTCCCATATCTCCATATCCTGAGTGACGAGGAAAAATAATTGTAAACTTCACCCAAACTTGGGATTTACAAACTCAAGTTGTAGATTAAGATAAGGAGGTACCTTCCCGAGTTTCCAGTTCACATATGCAAAAGCCACGTTGAAAACATATGTGCTCACAGCCCACAAGAGAATGAACACAAGAAGCAACCCATTCAACCGGTGCAACCGGAACAAGGATGGAAAAGCATACAATATATACCCAACATATGCAAGTAATCCAAATGCACATATACTTGCAAAATGGAAGCTCCAGTACGAAAGAGCGAACAAGGATACCTGTCATATTTACATCTGAAATTTAACATAGAAATATGGAAAATATAAAGAGGATCTGGAATATCACACTATCAAAAACCATTGACAAATTACATAACTTGTTCTATCCACCATCAAACAAGAGTTTTCAGTACAAACATAAATGCATAGAGGAAAATAGTCTCGAGCTTGTAACTACATACCGGGAAGCCATAAGTGAACCAGTTGATACTAAAAAACCTGAAAATTGTTCCCCTTAACAAAATATTGGTATGTCTCACACCAGACCTGCAAACCAGAGTAACAATTTAACAAAGTTGTGAAAGCGCATATGTCGTAAAACCTTAACATAAAAAATAGGAGTTAATAGAAAAAAAAATTCTGCCAACAACCCCCTAATCTATGCTACTTAACTGTTGAACTTAGACAATAACAGAAACAGGCCACAAGTATTAATTGCCATAGAAAACAAAACAAATCCATAAGAAAAGATTGTTCCAATAATAAAACTAGCTTTCCTACAGTAATCACAAAGAAAGAAAATCTATGTTCATCCTCGTGAAGCCAGATCGACTATGCTAATGTTCCTGGACACAGCTATTTGCTACACTAAAATGATTTCATACCGCATTAAAAAGATGGAAAGTAATAACTAAAACAAAACCAATGAGCAGCATTTACCTCAGCTGACGAACAAAAAAGGAATTTTTTGAGGGAATAAGTTGCTCAGTCAAGCTGCCTTCTCTCATGGACATCATGAATTCCATGTCTTCTAAATCATTTTTTACACAAGAGAGCTGCACATATACTTCAAAATGAGTTCTTAAGTGCTAAAATTCACCATTAAATCACCACATTATCTATAATTGGAAACGGAAAATTCTTCACCCTATACAAGTTAACTATATAGTTCAACTACTAAGCAACTGTCTTGTCTGGTTCTCACTGTTCCATCCTATAAAAAATATTTGTTGCCCATTGTGTGGGAGAAAGACTATGAAATGAAAACAATGGAGGTGCATGAGTTGAACAAATTCGTAGGATGTAGGGGGAGAGGAAAGAGGGGCTGGCTGATGAGGGAAGGGAAGGAGGGAACAAAAGAGCCATTCAACATTCCTAATAACAGTATTTCTCTCTTCCGCGATCTTCCAATCACACTTCCTTTTCTTTGTGACAGAAACCAGTCTCACAAAATATTACACACGCAGATATGTCATGCATGCGGTATCAAATCACATATAAATAATTGATAGTGTTGGCACTTTGAGAGGCATAATCTGAAACGAGGTAGGGAGCCATACTTCCCTTTCCCATTTCCTCCACAGTCTCACAATCGCAATTTATCATAAACATGAAGCTATGACAGAAACCAATCCACCATAGTATAAAAAATTTACAAATTAATTCAGTGCTTCAGAACATAAACAACGCTTATACATTTTTGGGGACTTCATCAAGACCTAGAGTAATGAACCATGCCTCATCTTTCCCTTTTCCTAAACCTAGAAAATACTTCACGTCTCTTATAAAATAGCTTTAAATAACCTATTATGCATATTCTTTAATAAGATTTCCTCTATGTGATAGGCCTTTTACTTTTAAGATGTAAGTAGCTGGAGTTACTCAAATAATCGTATTCGCATCTAAACAATCGTTTCCGGTCAAGACAGTTAAGGAAACATAAAAAGGCTCCAAGAAGAGCACTTATGAATTATGCGGCTTCCAGAACCACTATGTTCCATATGCTGATTTGCTTATCTTTGTTTCACATCATTATTACAGAATACCAAAAAGGTTCCTCAAAATTATGAATGAAAATTTATCTAAAGGGCATTACTAAGTTACCCTGTTTCAACCAAATTGATTAGTTGTAATTTTAAATTGACCTGCAAGTGGAAGTGAACATGTAGCTTTCTGAATAACGTACTGTACAGATGCTAGATTATTCCTTTTACGAAATACATGTCAAATTTTAGTTGAGATAGTTGGGATGCAAAGTCTAGAAATACATTATAGGAATTTTATTGTGTCTCCATTAAGGGTCTGATACAGTAGTGAACCTTGAGACATGATTTGCTGCCAGACCTATAATTTTCAAGGTGAATACTAGGTTCATACTTGGTCGTCCATAGCAATTAAAATCAAGAAATAAAACTTTCGGACTGTTACTTTAAAAGATTTATCTGCAGTAAGAGACAGACAATGATACAGGTAAAAGACAAACTAGAGCCTGATAACTAGCAGAAAAATATAAGGCTGCTTAAACATATATATGCATCCAAATTTATCTTAACTGAATTGGCAACATGGCAAACTAGAGGTCAAAACGGAAGCTAAGACAACAATTGCGTACCATATAGTAGAACACCATCAGAGAAATACCAGAACAAATTTCTTGCCAGTCAGAATCATCAGATACTTTGTATAGACCGATTAAGTCAGCTATCACATGAAATGACTGTGGAAACCCAACAGGAAGCTGATACACATACAGTAGGCAAATGCTAAAGCCAGCGTATGCCCAGAGTAGCTTCCACCACCTTCAAGCCATGTATGATAACATAAGCACTGATGGAAAACTGAACTTCAGAAACTTAAGTTATGGACCTTTCATTAGCTTAATTATCTTTTTCGGAAAGAAAGACAAATCTTATAATCCTAAAAGAACAAGTTTTATATACAATCTTAAAAGGATGAAATACCTGAAAAGGCCTAAAAAATTGCTAGTTAAAGACCAATCAACAAGACCAACACAGCTGCAAATAAAAAATGGTAAAGAAAGCCAAGAAGGATTGCTGATCCCCGAAGCCAATTGCACAGCAGGCAGTAATAAGCAGGAAACCAACCTAAGACGATAACCTTCCAATTTGGGATGAAGAAGAGAAAAACATAGTCAAGATACGACATCATAATGTGGTATTGAGTCTTACTTATTTTTCATAAAAATTAAAAGTTAAAAAACAAAGTACAATAATCTTGCAAACTACTACATAAATATGTGACAAGTGACCACAATGGATGAGTTTCTACACAATTTTTTATGCATTGCATAAGAAATAACTAATGATTTAATACTGAAAGCCCAATATTTTGAGGATGCAGGAAAATTCCCCGATATCAGACTTGTTCTTGCAAAAATAATATGAAGGTCAGCCTTTAACAATTTACCAGTGAGACAGCTTCTTCTCTATTAGTTCCTGCCAAACAACTCCAGCAGCATAAAATTTATCTTAATTAAGAGTTTTTTTGCAGAAACCATTGATAATAACGTAACAAATATTTTTTTCAAAAACAACTACTGGAATTAAAATTTGAAGACACCTAATTTGTGGGTAGTTTTGATTTTTCTGTCTCCACTTGTGAGTTTGTACACTACAATTATTGGCATTCAACTTAATGAATGTAAACTTTCGCCTGACTAGTAACATGCATGAAAAGAATAATGCTTCACCAGATTTTTTTTTCTTACAATTAGTTAACAGTCAAAACCAAAGCAGGCAACAGTCAACTTGGACAAACCTATGCGTTCAACAACTGATGACAAATAACCCCAGCATGAATCTCGATATTCCATGAAGCCAAATTTGTTCCTATTGATCTCAATGAAAGTGACAAATCCCACTAGTAATTCTATGACCAGGAAATAGATTACTGTGGGAGATCTCCAGGACTGCACACTGAAAAAGCATACCATGTTGAATAGTTATCAGGTAATGTATTTTTATCATAAAATACAAATAAGGAAAAACTGCGGTACTTAAGACCATTCATCAATGCAGAAGCATCTAAGAAAATGGAAGTAAGCAAGTCCTACTTCATAAGTCCAAATAGCTTTATCCACCAGGCATCTGCAATTGTCCATTGCGAATCCAGAGTTGCGCATAAAGTAAGAAAAATCACTTGCAAAATAATCACAAGAGCCGAGTATATGAAAACAAACCACAAAGATAGGACTCTCCCTCTATATAGAAATCCTGCAAATTTACAGAAAAGAGAGGAAAAATAAAAATACACGCACAATTAGGTAATCAAACACTTGAGAGAACAACATTGCCAATATGCTCGTTGAGTGGAAATAGCAGCGCATGCCATCACACTATATGAGCAGATACAAAGAAAATGAAATTGATAAACGTCGTTATCTCAACAGATGACCTGGTAAAGTAGCCAAATTCTAGTTCACAAACAAACCTTTACCTGTTTTAGGGGAAGTAAACCGGAAAAGAAGAGAAGTCACCAAATTAATGAGAGAAATCAAACTCCAATTCAGTAACCCAGCTGCAAAGATGACACAGATTATAAGAAATAATAGTAGAATCAATAACTTAAAAAAAGGTCTATACCAATGAAAAGCATACACATGTAATGTTGTAGAGAAAAACCAAACCTGTCTAATAGACACATATCACAACTTTGATATCATTTGAGTTATCTTGCTTCTAAGACAAGAGATTTTACAAAAATCTAAATATTCTTTTTGGCAGCAGACTCAAAGAGTGATTTTCAGGTAATATACGCTATTTTTTCTCCTCTTTTTAAAACCACATATATCCTTCCAATTTTTTACAGAAATCCCACTTTACCAAAGAAAGAAAGAAAGAAAATAGAAGGCCACCAGCTAGCAAACTTCAAAAAAAACAACCCCCACATTCTCTTCAAATTTCCAGAGCGCATTAATCTAAGCTATCTCGCGACATACATTACAAGCAGGATATAGCAACAAACAAAATCTTGGACACACTTGGATGAAATAAAGCTTATTTATTCAAGCAACCAGCAGCAATAAAGATATTATAGAAAAAAAAAAGCCCTATTCTCCATACCTGTCAAAAGTAACAGGGGCAATACAAACCCACCCAAGATTCTTCCCATTGTTGCCTTTTTCTACAACTCAAATCTCATCTCCAAAATTCAGACATCGCTTCCATCAAGAAGATAAAGGGCAAAAGAGAATTTAAAAAAAAAAAAAAAAAAAAGGAGGAAACCAAGAAAAACCGTCTGATCAAGAAACTGGCGTTTACAGAAACATCTAGAATTTGAGTCCAGAATTTGCTAGCAAGAACCCGATACTGAAAGTTCTGTTATTCATTTAAAAAAAAAAGGATGCTTAAGTCCCTACAATTGAACCCCAGCTGATCAAGATTTCTTCCTAAATATAGGGACATCAGGTGCGTGAAAATGCAGTGACGAACAGTGTGTGAATTGTGGTGAATAAATTTATCAATTATGGGGAAAAGTATATATGAGTTTTTTAACCAATGAGGTTTTTATACGAAGGAGTATCTCCTCCAATGTAGTGAGAGAGACGTTGCTTAATTTCCCAGTTGAAAGGAATATCGATTTGTTTGGAGGGTATTCTTGTCACCTCCTATGGATCCTTTGGGCCCTGTGAGAGTCGGTGAAAGCTTAAACAAAATTCTATTGCCGCCGGGAAGAATTGTGGGTGTAATAAAAGGATTCTCGGCCCAAGTTTGCCCTCGTATTTTTTTTAAAAAAAATCAAATATGAATGATCTCGATATTCATAGATAATTAATAATTGGTTGGACATATAGATTGTATAGGATACGTTAGTAAAAATCAATTTTACTCTTCAAAATTAAATACGTATTAATATATATTTATAAATATAAACATATACTTATATTATTTATATATTTATGTATGTTTTTTATAATTATTCATATATTATTTAAATGTACATGTATAGTATATATATTTTTTTAATTTATATAGACTATATTATTTATATCATAAATACAAATATATATATATATATATTTCTAAGTATACATATGTTAAAGTAATTACATAAATAACATTTATAATAATTGATAATATATTATTGATATATGTAAAATATTTAAAAAATAATACTAATTTTACTTATACCCAAGGGGTATTTTAATCAATTCATAATTTAATATGGTGTGGACTTAAGTATTGAATTATAGATTACTTTTCTTATATGTGATCCACAATCCAAGTGAACAGTGGATTACATGTTAGGCCGATACTTTACATACCAGACTGAAAAATATTCATAGATAAAATAATTTTGAAACAAACAAAAGATTAAGTGGAAAAATCCATCAATCCAATCGTTGTCTTACCTAACAAACAATCCCCTGTATGAATACAAATTAAATTCCATCATCATGTTTGTATGGAAAACACCGTGCCATGAAATATTACTTACAATGAAAAGAACAAACTCAATTGATCCGCAAAAAACTTATTTACTACTAGGAATGTAAATGAAGAGTTTAAAAAATTGTGTTTAAATTTAGTTTAATAGTCAATCGAATCGAATTTGAGCAAACTTTAATCAACTTGAACGTTAATCGAACTTGAGTAGTTTAATCTTTATATATATATTTTCTTCATTTTTTCACTAATCGATTCGAGTTCAATTCAAATTTTAAATTTTATCGAACAAAAAAATACGACCAAGTTACTAAATTGAGCTGAAATGAAATTTTAACAATCGATTTTGTGTTAAATATTGAATAATTTAATTTGATTTTCAATCACTACAATGTTGAGACTTTAAATTTCAATTAAAAAAAAAAGGTCCAAGTAAATAAAACACACAATACTATTATTAGAAATACCAATCACCCAATCAAAGGGCGAAGCTCTTGAAGTTACTATATGTAATGTTCCATGGTCCAAAAAGAGATGCAGAGCAGTTTCGCAATTTGGCGCCGAGTGATTCTTGAAAAATCATGGGTTGTCTCTGGATATCTTTCTTGATTGCGCTTTTATTATCTGCCACTGCCGAAGCTTCCCACTGTGCAGCCAACGGAAAGTACCTTTGTCTTACTCATTTTAACAAACATATGATGTGCTTAAGTTAATCAAGTAAGTAAGTAACCCCCGTTTCTTGGGATGATCAGAATATGATATTGTTGTTTATTTGTGAATTGAATTGCAGGTGTGCCTATAGTCAGGAATATCAGTGAGATTGATCAGGATAACTATGGTAGACTCGGTTTATCTCACAGTACCATTGCCGGTTCAGTCATGCACGGTTTTAAAGAGGTAACTATAGTATCATTCATTTTGTTTTTATTAGTTATCTTATTGTGAACCTTAAATGATCATGATTTGTATCGGCGGTTTTTATTTCCTAGTACTTTGATTTTGATTTTGATTTTTTAATAGTTGGATGAATATGGGTTCGTGGCAGGTTGAGGTGTGGCTTCAAACCTTTGCTCCGGGTGCTCGTACGCCAATTCATAGGCACTCGTGTGAGGAAATCTTTGTGGTTCTGAAAGGGAGTGGTACTCTTTATCTTGCCTCGAATTCGCATAAAAATTATCCTGGCAGTCCACAGGAGTTTCCAATTTTCATGAATAGTACATTTCATGTCCCTGTCAATGATGCTCATCAGGTATATTGGCTGTTTTTTTTTTCTCGTAGAATTAGGTTAGAACTAATATGTTTGTCATGTTAAAGAAGCAGGGGTGTGTTTCTGCAGATGATTGGTGTTGGGATTTTAGATAAGATTCTTATAGCATATTAAGTTGGGGAAAAAAACGGCAGAAAATAAATTAATCTCTACACTATCTGCAATTTATGCATGGTGGATTGTGTAGTTGAACTTTATCAGCAGCAGGGAACATAGCATGCATAAAAATATCTGCACTCTTTAGATAAAATTATCATTGCAAATCTGACTAGCAAACAAATAAAAGAGATTTGTGAAGCTCTAGGAATGATGAAGTATTGTAAAACCCTGTTGCAACTGGAGATCAATTTGAAGTTGGAGCCTTTCTTCTTGTAATAAGATTATTCAACTTCGAACTGCTTTTACTTGTCATTAAAGCCTTAAAATTCTTATGTTTTGAATCATGTAGTTACCCCCATTTTTACTTTATTGGAGGTTAGTTTGTTTTGTCTTCTATCCACTGAACATTTGATGTGGCAGTTTCAATAGCTCTTTAATATCTAAACTTTTGACATTTTGGTAATATCTCTTTACTGATTTCTGAATCTCTTAGCAACAAGACCTCCGACGAGCTGCAATATCTACTGATTTTCCCTCACTTATGGTAGCCTGCGCTACTTATTTCATTGCTTACTGTTCTGTTGACTATGCATGTTTGCTAGGTCTGGAACACGAATGAACAGGAGGATTTGCAATTTCTGGTTATTATATCTCGACCACCGGTGAAAGTGTAAGTTCTCATTTTCTCTCTCTCAGATTGCCACGGATTTCTTTGACTTTTGGTGCATTGGGTTTTTGGACTACAACAATTGGAAAACGCCCTCCATAGCGTATAGTGCTTTTGTCATTCATTTACTTATTTTTATAAGAGTTTGTCATACATCCTGTGCGTTTAGTTTCATCTGTTGGGCTTCTATCTGCTCACCTAAGAGACCTCTTACAAGGCATCATCAAACAAGCTGGAGGACCTCTTTCAATGGTATAACTAGTGTCTTGTGGTTCCCATACATGGTTATTATGAAAAAGAACTGTGGAAATTGGACTTTCACCAGCTGAATGCCTTAAACGATGTTTATAGATTGATTTGATTTTATTTTTGTTTTAGTTACTTTGGTACAAGTTTGAGATTTAAATACTCACCTGTCTGCTCTGACTTCTTATCCAGCCAAAGCATATTAACTTCACTATCCTGCTACGCTTCGCTAATATCTTATTTTAGGAAGGGCATTCACTAGGTTTAAGGATATTGTTTCGCTCTTTGTGCAACAACAACAAGATTGATAATCTGCTGTGTCTTTGGATTAAAGTTTGATTTGGACTGTTTGTGAATTTTGATTTCAGGTTCATATATGATGATTGGTATATGCCACATACCGCTGCCAAGTTGAAGTTCCCCTATTACTGGGATGAAAGGTGTTATCAAACATCTCCGACAAAAGACGAGCTTTGACATCTATAGTAGAAATTTTCCATTATAACTTTCTGAACTGCTGCCAAATTGAAGTTCTATATTGCAACAATTTGATTTTTTTTTGTATCATAAAAGGTTTGATACGGCTTCTTCCTTTTGAGAGTCGTCAATTAGATCGTGTTAGACTTTGAAATCCTGAACCGATCAAATCCCAAGTTATTGGAAAAGATATTAAAATAAAAAAAAAAATTTGTTAAATATACTTGAGAATGGCGTCTTCATAGTTGACGGAAATATCATCGGCGATGGTGATGGTGACGGAGGCGTCAGAATTCGCTTTGGAGGAGAGCGATTCCAACTGCTCTAATGCTCTCTCAAGTCCCAAATACTGGCCATTGCTCAATGAATTTGAACTATTTTTTTTTTACTGATTTTTTTAGGTGGATCAATTATATATACTTTATTCCATCTTAAATATCAATTTATCGTAAATATTATTGGCCAATCAATCTTTAATAATTAATTATAATATATAATCAACCAACAACTACTATATATAAAAATAGAAAAAAATCTATACACTAGATATTCTAAATGTCATTAATCTACTGAGAAATTTTTCACAATTATTATAGGATAAATGGGCTGCAGAATTAATTTAATTATGTAAACTTAGTATATGATAAAGAAATTGATCATTTAAAATCATACTCTAAAAGTGCAAGGAGGCTGATTATCATGTAATTTAGTAAGGTCAAACATTTAAACTATAAAATTTATAGTTTATACTTTATTTAACCATATATCCCATCACATGACAAAAGGGGAAAGTAAAATATTTAAATTTTAGGAAGACAAAAAATACATGAATTTAAATCTATTAAATGTATAAAATATTTTTTAAATAGATATTTGATTATAGATCACATACATGTAATATATATATATATGTGTGTAAAATAAAATATAAATTAAAATTAAGGATTCAAAATTCACTAAGAAGTGAACATGCAGAAAGTGAGAGAGAGAATGCGTGTCTTTTTTTTTTTTTTCCACCCAAGAGAAAACTACTTTTTAGAATAATTTTCCATATTCTAAATTTGCATGGATCCTCCGAGGATGATTCCCGGCCTCCCAATGAATGATGAATCCCACCAACTTCTCTCCTTCCTCCCTCATTTCCAATTCATCTATCCATCAATCATTTCTAACTTCAACTCCTAAACCTTCTCTTTACCAGCCTCTAATGGCTGCTGCCATATTTTTCTCATTTTCGCTATTATGAGCACAGGATGGTCGCCTTCTTCTGGAGCTCCTCTTCCATTCAATTCCTCGGCCTCCTGTCTCTCCTCCTCCTCCACCAAACAAACACCGCCACCATCACCAAACATCGCCCCTCTGCCACCACCCGAAAGCCAGATATCCCTCTAGCATTCCGCGAAGCCCCGCGTTTCGCAATGGAGAAACATGCTTCTCCTCCACCACCACCACCGCTGACAACAACACCATTCATATTGCCATGACCCTTGATGCTAACTACCTCCGCGGTACAATGGCGGCGGTGCTTTCCATTCTTCAGCACTCCACCTGCCCTGAAAATGTGGTTTTCCATTTTCTTTGGGTGAGGCATGAGCCTGAGGTTTTTTCCAGCATTGGATCCACCTTCCCTTATCTTAATTTCAAAGTCTATCACTTTGACATCACCAGGGTACGTGGATTAATTTCCAAGTCCATTCGCCAAGCTTTAGATCAGCCATTGAATTACGCAAGGATTTATCTTGCAGATATACTGCCACAAGAAGTCAAACGCCTGATTTATCTTGATTCTGACCTTGTGATGGTGGATGATGTAGCTAAGCTCTGGGAGGTGGACTTGAAGGAAAAAGTCATGGCTGCACCGGAATATTGCCACGCGAACTTAACGAACTACTTCACTGAGGCCTTCTGGTCGGACCCTGAGTTGCCAAGGACTTTTGAGGGGCGAAAGCCGTGTTATTTTAACACAGGAGTAATGGTTATGGATGTGGAGAAGTGGAGAAAGGGGGGTTATTCTCAGAAAGTTGAGGATTGGATGGTTTTGCAGAAACAGAAGAGGATTTATCACTTGGGTTCTTTGCCACCTTTCTTGCTTGTTTTGGCTGGGAATATCGAGCCTGTTGATCACAGGTGGAATCAGCATGGATTGGGGGGTGACAACATTGAAGGAAAATGCAGGGGATTGCATCCCGGCCCGATTAGCCTCCTCCATTGGAGTGGCAAAGGGAAGCCTTGGTTGAGGCTGGATTCAAGAAAACCTTGCAATGTTGATCATTTGTGGGCCCCTTATGATCTCTATCGTTCATCGAAGCATTCTTTTGAAGAGTGATGATGGATGTTTAATTAGGGGTGGCTTAGAATTTGAGGGAGAGAAGAAGGGGATGGTGATGCAGGGGTGATATATTAGGAGGTTTGGTAAAGTGATGCAACTATATTTTATTAAGAAAAGAACATAAGAATTGTTAAGGAAAACTATATGTCCAAAAAGTCTTAAGTTTGTTTTAACCAGTTGAAGTTTGAAAAACACAGAAACAATCATTGTTTGTTTTTTGGTTTTTTTATGGAATGTTGAGGGAGAAAAAAGAAGGGGAAGAGAGAGTTGTGAGCAATTGTGCAGAAAATCCCAAGTTAGCAAGTGATCACTGCTATGTTCCTGTGAGATTTCCCATGGAGGTTTTCCAGTGGCAAAGAAAGTGGAGGAAGATTACAAAATTTGACATAGTCCTTTGCACAGAATTGTATGGGGATTGCTAACTGATACTCACAGCTCGATGATCCTCTGGAAATCAGATAATTAATGACCCTCTGACCAAACTTCTTTATTTGTTTTACTTATTTCCCTTTGTTTTTTTGAAACTCAATCAACTGTGCATTATTACTCGTGTACTATCATACTTGAAATTTTTGCTGTCTCTTTTTCTCAGTTTTCTTTCTGGCATCCATCCCACTTAATTAGTGGCTTTGCTTTAATTTCTTTATTGGCCCTAATTATTTGATAATGCTTCCTCGTGATTCTTTGTGTGTTTGCAAGTGCTGCTTTCTTTTTGCTTTAGCTGGTCATGTCTTGATTCAAAGATGATTAATGAATGAGGACAGATAAAAACAGCGTCCATCTACAATTAATAGCATGAGAG
>JAGSPU010000209.1:0-68990 GCA_019321725.1 Paulownia fortunei | reverse complement strand
GCAGGCTGAGAAGGAAGAGAATGATCAGATGGTCGAGGCTAAGAAACTGTTGCCAGGGCATGGGCTGCAATAGGAGCGGGCTGAGCTAGGAGAGTACTGATTAAAAGAACTCTTGCTTGACCTTCAGGATGGCTAGACCCACCAGCAGCTTTTCGGGCATGATAAGCAGCAAGCATGCGAGACTATATC
Organism: Paulownia fortunei; assembly: GCA_019321725.1. NCBI lineage: Eukaryota > Viridiplantae > Streptophyta > Magnoliopsida > Lamiales > Paulowniaceae > Paulownia > Paulownia fortunei. Next base: position 68,801 of record JAGSPU010000209.1, on the reverse strand, counting down.
AGTTGACCTGAAATAGAAAAAGATAGTTAACATATTTATTAGGTGTTAAAATATGAGATCTATCCGAGAAAGTTAGTACCTATAGGTTGAGAAAGTGGAACAACTTTGGGATTTAGTCCTTAAATGCTAGAGGAGAGGCCAAGAATCAACTAGTAAACCTACGTGGTAAGGGGTTGTGGTTTAATCAATGAGCTAGGGATTGTGTGGCAAAGTCGAGCTCAAGAACACGACCTTGATGAGGTAAATCAGTAATCCAAGTGGTGGGGAAGTTTAAGGATCAATAGGAGAAATGAAAAAATACTTTTTTCTTCCAACCACAGTGAGAACTTTAAATCCCCTCTAAAAATTTTACCAAGCCATGAGATGTAAAATAAAGAAGCCTTGGGCTAGAGGTCTTAGCATAGAAGAAAGCTCACCATAATTAATGATTGGGTTCATAACTGAAATGGTTAACTACCATCCAAAAATCGACCATTAGTTGATAAGAGTTAGGAACAAGCTGCATCAAGGGAATTCCAAAGCTCTTAGAAATATGGCAAATAGATTGGCACATAAAACCTAAGCCCCACTTCTAACTGATCTACAAAAAAAGTGACATAGCCAAGAGGAGGGTTGTGAGGTTGATAAGTTGGTTTTATACCAATAATTCATACATCTTTTAATTATCAATTAGTTTGTTTTTAAGTGTTTTTGTTACTTTTTATGCATTTAGTTTGAAATCTTGTCGATAATGACAATAAGAGAAGAAAATGAAAAGAAATTAAAAATTTGGTTGAAATGTTGAAGAATTCGAGTTGTGGTGCTACTGATGGCAATTTTTATATTTAAATCATAACTCTTGGACCTAATTTCATATCACATTTATTCTTGATCAATTCAAAAGCCAAGAGATAGGTATAAAAATTCTATATTTACCAGAGGTCTGTCACTTGGACCCAGAAGAGCTATATCAAATTCCTCAGGAATTCCCGCATTTTCCCTAAGATTGGCTAAACTAGCTTCAAAAAGGGTGGAAGTATGAGTCATATAAGTAGGGTGATTCTTTGGTTTAGCCATCCTAATCTCAGGAGCATGATGACTGGATAACTCACGCACTAACTTGGTGGCAAAAATACTAAGGAAAAGGTCAGGAGGAATGAATGAAATAGGTTTTGGGGATTCAGGGGAAGTGGACATCTAAGAACAGATTAAGCCTAAAAAGGAGAATTTAAAGGAGAAAATAAAAGATGAGAAGAAGAAGGAAATAACAAAAGTAAGTGCACTTACTTGGACTATAGAAGAAAAGAGGGGGAAAGATCGTTGGAGAAGTAGGATGCTTGTCGGACAAAAGGGTAAGGTGCAAGGAGAGAAAAAGTGGGATAGTGAAAAGGTTGGACCCTATTTATAGAGAGAAGAAAGTAAGCCAAGAAGACAGAATTCTGGCCATAGATTATAGTGTGTGGATGGATGAAGGAAGCCAAATAAAAGGACAAAGCATTTAAATTGAGCAATTAAGGGCGTAAAATCCTAAGAGTCCAGAATTTGAAAAAAAGGAAGCGTACGTCAACCCTAACCTCCAAACTCAAGGTGATTTAGTACTCTGCTTAACCTTCAAGACTTCAGGTCATAAAGAGTAGGGGGGACTAGTTGATGTGGAGTAAGTCAGGACTGACCTATATGGCTCGAACTAGTAACTAGGAAAAAAGTGTCCTACTATATTGCATGACCTACTATATGTGTTGCACGAGCTATATTGCATGACCTACTATATGTATTGCACGAGCTATATTGCATGACCTACTATATGTATTGCATGACCTACTACATATATTGCATGAGCTACATTTTGCATGACCTACCATCATGACAGGGCAGATCCAAAAGTAGCTGGCTGAGAGTTAAGAGTCCCTTCAGAAGTGGTAGTGTTCTTTATATATTAAGAAAGAGAGTAGCCCTTTCCCTTATTTCAGTAGGGGAGTCTTTGAACTTTATGTTCAGAGTCATGAGTTCTAGAGATAAGTACTTCTCTCAAAACTTTAGTTTTAAACTTCTTTCTTTTTTTCTCTTCTCTGTGATAGAGTCATGTTCGGGAGAGTATGCCCAGCTTCACATTAAGGTAAAGATAGGAGCACGACGAGGGGTAAGGAAGACCCACGCAATTGAGAAAGGGATACCCTGGCCACCATGCCCAATCAAGGCGAGGGTACCTCAGCTATTTTCTTTTTTGATTGAGGCACCTATGCCTAGACCAAGCCGAGCTGAGGCACTTTCTACTTATGGTAAGTTTGGAGACAAATCCCATCCCAAGAAGAGTTTAGGCTCCAGCATATTCTCTCTTGGCGTTAATCACCAGAAGGGGATTCAGTCGCTATAGGATATTTCAGACATATCTTTGGCTAGAGCAAGACTAAGAGTGTCATTTGAGAGGACGATCTCTGCAAGCTCAATCAGTTATCTTCCTCCAGCCTGGACGCCTTATTGACAGGGGGCTTCGCTAGGGTAAGCTTCTGGTCTTAACTTTCCCTTTTTCTTTGTTTATATTTTTCCTTTTGGGTTGATATTTTATGCCTTTGTGTTTCTTCTCTCCTTGTTAGGCCTTGACGATTTTCATGATTATGAGTCATCATGTTTCTAGCCTAGAGAAGGCAGTGGGGCATTCTGAGGCCCGATAAATAAGAGTACTAAGGAGGTTGCTCATTATGAGAGAAAGATAGCCGAAATGGCCAAGAGCCTTGAGGAGCTAAAGTCCTCGTATGACCACAAGGTGAGGACTGGGGAGGGATTCCTACAGTCTAAGGATAGGTCTAGCTTGCTTTCCAACAGGGAGGCTGCTGTTGTCTACGCCTTCAAGGCCTCTGATGCTTTTGATGAGGCGATGCTTGACTAGGCCTCTATGATTTATGTTTGAATGATACATGACTGCAAACACATCATGAGAGAGTCTGGACACTTTCTTGAGGATAATGTACTGCTTCTTGATCCCAAGGTATTAGATGATGAGGGAGTTGAGATTGCAGCTCTTCACGATATCCCAAAGGCTCCAATTGCGACAGAGGATCCTCAGGGTGAGCTGAAGGTTGGGCCCCCCTAAGATGATGTCGCTTAAGGCTTTCAGCATTTTTTTCTTCTCCTATATGTTTAAGGGTTTTGCTTTAGTTTTTGTAGACACCTGTTAGATGCTTTTATTTACTTTTTGCACATGTGGGGCTCTTTTTCTTCCACCTGAGTATAGCACGTACATTATACTTCTACTATTTCTATTTTTTGCTATATGATATAAATAATTGAGACTTTCTGTCCCTTGTGTTTAATCTTGCTTCCTCGCATATGTTATGATTTTTGTGAGACTATATCACCTCATCGGGGGTAGAGGTTAACTCATAGAAATGTTACATCTTCTCAGGCACCTGACATGTCGGGCACCTCTACCAAATGTTCAATTATTGCTCTCACTTAGGGAACTGTCAGGTGCCCGGGATGTGCGTGGCCATCGCTTAGGGGACTGTCAAGTTCCTGAGATGTGTACATGGCCATCGCTTACGGGTCTATTCATATTGTTGTCTGCATGCTAGTTCATTGATTTCCTAGGCCCTGAGGGGCACCAAGTTTTCCAGACATATAATGTAAACACTTAATAAGTTAAAGCAATAATGTAGAGAGCAATAAACCTAGAGAAATAATTTCATAGTCAATGCAAAATATAAATCTCCTGAACATTGGGAGTCCTAGGAAAACAAGTATAAATAATAGGGATAAATTATTTAAATAACGTGTGGGCTAAAAATTCTTTAAGCAGCACAAAGGCTGGGAAAGCAATAAAAGAGTTAAGTAGAATCTCATGGTAATTAAATGGTGGAATGGGGTCCAGGCATCTTCAGGGCTTGCTACTGCTCTCTTGGGGAACCTTTGTTTTCTTTAGTGTGGTAACATAGCATTCCTTAGCAGCACATACATCCCCATCCATTTTTCCCACTTCAGTGGTTGTTGGGAATTTGACCTTCATATGAATAGTGGAAGCTATCGCTCTGAATTGGTTCATGTTGGGTCTTAACAAATTGTATGCTGAAGGGATTTTCACTACTAGAAACCTCACAAGCTTAGTAGCTCTGTATATCCCGTGTAATCCCAGCATCAGTGGCAGTGTCACCTCTCCTAATGCATTCACCACCTCTATAATGAATCTGACTAGGGAAGCATTGACTGGGACCACTTGGGATTGGTCTACTCTAAGCTTCCTGAAAGCATCATAAAAGATGATACCTACTGTGCTTTCGCCTTCTATCAAATCTCTCTTCACTAAGAAATTTGACACCATCACATAGATAATAATGGCGTCAGCTTGTTGTGTGGTAGCAAGATTAAGGTTATGTGACCCAAAATTTATCGTCATGTTCTTCTCATAAATTATGTTGAGCGCCCTAAGCATCGAAGAGATTTGAGAACTTTTTTGTCAATTCCTTATAATAAGCCCTTAATGCACTTCTTGCGTCCCTGACATTAGGCCCTCCTGATATGACATTTATCACCCTAGTAATAGAAGGGTCCTATCGTTCATCCTGCCTTTGATTTTCGCATAGCTGTCCAAAGTATAAATCTCTGGTAGAAGATAGGTCCTGAGTGGGGCAATCTAGTTGTGGATGCTGGTTGACAAAACTCTTTCAGATATCCTCGCTTAATTAAATTTTCAATTTCTTTCTTCCAGTGGAAGCACTCTTCCATAGTATAGCCCCTATCGCGATGAAAGCAACAATAATTATTGGAGTTTTCTCATCAAGGATTTTCCTATAGCTTCTCGAGAGGCTCTACAATGCCTTGTTTCTATGCAGTCAACAGCACTTCAGTGAAGTGGAGTGTTTAGGAAGGTGTACCGACAATAGTCAGAAGTAAGTTGACATCACTCTGCTTTCTTAAAGTTGGACTTCTTCTCCTCTCTCTACTTTCTCTTAGACCCCACTTATAGGAGTGTTGTTTTCTTAATATATATATATGCATCTCCGCACAATATAAAGTTTTTCCAACAACGTTGGTGGCTTACCAATAATTGACTCCTTAAGTCTTCCCTGATGGAGTTTCTATTGCAATATGCTTATTGGGAGCTCACGGCGCCTCATTGACTACTTTGATGAAATGTTGCATGTATTCCGCAAAGTTTCACCCTCTTTCTGCTTGATTATGAAAATATGAGCAATGGTCCTAAGGCATTTTTTATTTACAGAAAATTAATGTAGGAAGCTTTTAGTGAGTTGTTCCATCTTGGAGATAGACCCTGCTAGTAGTTGATTGAACCAAGTCAATGCTCTCTTCGTAAATGTTGTGCGAAAGACCTTGTAATATACTGCATCGATCATATCATATAAGATTACCTTGGCGTACAATTTGTCCAAGTGCTCTCGTAGGTCGCCTATTTAATAATATTTCTAGAGGTTTGAAGTCTTTATCCCTGAGGTAGGGGTTTAGCCAAAATGTTAGTAGCGAATGGGCTCCTTCTATGTTGTAACACTGCCAGAGATTGGGTGCTGCCTTGAAGGAGGATGGAGTGATGAGCAGTATGTGATTATTCTATCCTCATTGGCCTAGAAGTTGGCTGCTAGCTCTAAGGAACATTCCCGTTAGTCACCTCTTCAGGCACTTCTTCTCTCTTTCTTCCTACTTGCTCTCTATGCGACTCTTTTGCCTCTATTGGGCATGAGCCTTCTCCTTATTGTGAGGGCTGGGGGTGAGGATCAGCCTGATGTTCAGCGAGGTAATGGACTATCGCCTTGGCGACTACTCTTGGTTAGGCTATCTCCTTGGATGCTATTCTTACGGCCATGTCCTCCAGCAGATCTTGTAGCTCCTCCTGCATAAGTCGAACCTCTGTGTCCTTATGCAAGCTCCCTACTGGGAGCTACTGCTCCGATCCTACTACTGCTTTCTGATGTTGTTGATTTGCTCCATCGTTGTTGGCTCCATGCTCTGGTGGGCTCCTTGTGTGCTGAATTCTTTAGCTCTTGTGCAGGTTTGCATTCTCAATGTTGTGGCAAGGTATCCCATAGAGGACGCCAATATGATACTGCTATTTTTCGTAAGCTGAGGTGTGTTCACGAATCTTTGACACGTGTCTGCGAACTTGCAATTCGTGAAGATGGGTTCCCTCCCTGTAGCACGAACAGACAGTTAGAATGGCTCTAGGGTTATCCTAGGGATGCCCCTCCGATGCTTAAGTCAATATATATCCGAGAGAATAAAATAACTCAAAACATGGAATAAAATTTGCGTACTTTGTAAATATGGAGATTGAGGCTATTTAGACCTACTCATAAGCCTTTAATATAATGTAAGCATCATAGACGTGATTGCCTTATAGGACAGATGCTTTGTATCTCAGGCCGATTGGGCCTCTTATTAGACTTGGATTATCAACTTGTCCTTGAATTTGAGTTAATTATCTGTTTGACTAAAATAAAATAAATAAATAAATAAATAAATATAACTTTCATACACATCAACGGGCAAGAGAAATAATTATGTTTTATGCACTCTCAATGTGTGTTTTTTTCTATATCTTGTTTTGTTGGCTAAGTATATTAGCGGTTTGTTTGCTTTGTCTTCGCAGTGTCTTTTTTCTTTTTCTGGTAGAAATCAGTCAATGAGATTAATGGTGGCTAACTAGTCTTTTAGTAGATTGCGACCATTTCCTTTAGTTGTTTACTTGCATCTGATATTGTCATAAGAATTTTTTATTTTCATCATGTAAGTATGTTGATTTAATTGAATTAAAGTAACATGTTTGAACTACTATTTCTTGGTGGATATATATTTTAAAATTCTTAAAGAAGTTATTCGCGCTAGCGGAGGAGGATTATCATGATGTGGAAACGTCTTTAATTTTTCATTGTTTCTTCTGATATAATTCTCTTATTTTTTGTGCCACCAGCTTATAATTTGTCTTAGGCAATTGGATATCATGCCTTCTTATGCTTGCAAACCTTTCAACTTGTCCTTTATCTTCCATTTTTGCCATGCGAGCAATACATGGGTCGAATTTTTTTGTCAGTGTTCTCATCTCTCTTATTTTTCAGAATATCATTATTATGCGATTGCTTGGGGCTTTTTTTTTTTTGTATCGTTTGTAGTGTTGAAATTATGGATGGCGAAGAAAAGTTCTTGCAAACCTTTCAATTTTTCCTTTATCTTCCATTTTTGCCATGCGAGCAATGTATGAAGTCAAAAAAAATTGTCATTTTTTTCTGTGTTCTCATATTTCTTATTTTTTCAGTATATCATTATTATGTCATTGCTTGGGGCTTTTTGATCTTTTTGTATCGTTTGTAGTGTTGAAATTATGGGATGGCGAAGAGGAGTTATCGTACACGATTGATTTGGGGCTTATTCCTTTCTAATAGGAAAGTTTTTTTGCTTCGTTGCGTTGCTGTCAAATTATAAATTAAATTAATGTTGTTTCTGTCCTTTTCCTTTGGAATCATATGAACAGGGAAATTTTCTTTTTCTTATTTTGATACGAATATTGAATTCCATTGTTTCTGTTAGCAGTGGAGTTCTTGTCATTGAAAGTTTATTAATACTTACGTTGCATGCTCTGCTTTTTGTTAAGTTTTAACAATTGTTAAATATTGAGTGACTAGTTGCTTGAGTTTTTTAATTTATGTTGGTTCTGTTTCAGCCGACACTCTCAGCCGATAAAAAATTTAATTACATCCCATTTCATAATCATTTATTGTTGTGCACAATTATTTATCGTTGTGTTAAATCAAGAAATAAATAGTAATTAAAGGGACACAAAATGTGGGTTCATAAAGGTTTTAGATTTACAACACTGCTTCTTGCTTTGAGAAACTAAAATGTGCTCAGAACTTCTCTCGCTATATACTTTGTATATTGGTCATTGGCTTCTTGCAGGCATTTTTTTTTGCTCTTTTGGTTATATGTTAACTCCTCAGTGTTGGTGATTTGTTTCTCTTGCTCTTTTGTTTAAATGTGAAGTCCCCCCGTGCTGGTGGTTTGATTTGGGGCACCTATTTGAAGAAACCAAAATGTTCTCTAAACTTCTCTTGCTACTTTATATATTGGTGATTAGACTCTTGAAGCAAGCATTCTTTTTTTGTTAGCTTGGAGGATCAAAGACTTGCTCAGTATTGTTCCACGAATATTTTTTTCTTGATCATCTGTTGTTGAAGTCCAATTTTGTGATGGGTTGCATAGATGTTCATAGGAAATAATCTTTTTCGGTTAAGTTGGACATGTCTTTGCTGACTTTTTAAGTCTTAAGTCTTATGTTTTAGAGCTTTCTTTAATTTGTGGTGAAATTTCTCGCATGATGTTTTTGTGATGTAGGTTGATCTTTTTCGATTTGGTTGGATGTCTTTGAGAAATTTTTGGGTTTGGCATGGTTAGTCTTACTATTTTTTATTTCTATATTGAAATATAAATATGGCGTACTTGTTTCTTTATTTAATTTTTGGAAATTATTTTTATTGTAAAATATAAAATTTCAAAAAATAAATATAACTGTTTACAATAAATTGTTCTTATTATGATCCATTGTCTCCGACAAATAAAAATTGAAATTATAAGTACTTTAAAATTATTCTTATATCAATATCAAATCTTAAATTTTTATCTTTAGTTATTCTAATATAAAATTATTTTATCCCCTTTAATATTTATACTTTTAAATTTAAAAAAATATTTTTAATTGTTGTTAGATGAATATCTTATAGTTAAATTAATTGTATATTTCAACTAAATATTATCTAAGAAATTAAAATATATTTACTTTTAAAATATTCGATACATATTTTTATTTGTGTATTTAATTTACTTTACGTTTTTATTAAAAAAATTAATTTTTTAAATATTTATATTTTTGAGTTATTGTGATAGTATATACTTTTAAATTAAATATCATAAAATATAAAAAAATCTTCAATAATTATACTTTTAAACTTAAAATATTTTAAAATATTGTTTTAATTATTCTAAGACTAATAATCTAAAGGTAAGTTATTTGTATATTTCAGTAAAATACTATTTAAGGTATTAAAGTATATATACATTTAATATATTCTATACATAATTATTATTTATGTATTTAATTTACATTGCACTTTTGTTAGATTTTGAAAGTTTTAAATATTTATATATTCTTCAGTTATTCAAAATAAAAATTATTTAATCCTCATTTTTAAATATTTATATATTCTTTAGTTATTCTACCTAAAAATAATTTATTATGATTGTAAAATTTAGTTTGTACTTTTAAACTAAATTTCATAAAATATAGAAAAACCTTTAATAGTTATACTTATAAAATATTTTGAAATTTTGTTAATTATTCTAAGATCGATATTTGTCTAAGAAGTTAAAATATATCTACTTTAAAATTATTCAAAACACATTATTCATTTATGTATTAAATTTACATTGCATTTTTATTAGAATTTAAATTTTTTATATATTTATATATAGGTTAGTTTTTCTACGTAAAAACTATTTATATTACTCAATTATTTTGCTAGTCAGATTTAGTATATACTTTTAAATTTAATTTTATAATATACAGAAAAACCTTTAGTGATTTTTTTTAAAATATTTTTAATTATTCTAAAATTAATATTTTTAACTTAAATTAATTGTACATTTCAACTAAATACTATCTAAGGAATTAAAATATATATATTTAAATATTTAATACATATTATTTATTTTTTATTTACATTGCTTTTTTACGAGATTTTAAAATTTTAAAATATTTATATATTCTTTAATTATTCTAAATAAAAGCTATTTAATCCTTATTTTAAATGCTTACATATTCTTTAATTAGTCTAAATAAAAATTATTTATCCTCTTTAATAGTTTTACTTTTAAATTTAAAAAAAATTTCCAATTATTTTTAGACTTTCCTAAAGTTAAATGTATTATATATTTCAATTAAATACTATGTAAGGAATTAAAACATATATAGCTTTAAATTATTGTATTTATATTATTTAGTTCATTAAATTGCATTTTTGTTAGATTTTGAATTTTTACTTATATATTCATTAGTTATTTTAAATAAAAATTATTTATCCTTGTTTTTAAATATTTAAATATTAGTTATTCTAAATAAAAATTAATTTACCCTCTTTAATATTTATGCTTTTCAAAATCTATTTTTAATTATTCTTAGACCGATATCCCAAAGTCAAATTAGTCATATATTTCAAGTAAATACTATATAAGGAATAAATTATATTTACTTTTAAAATATTTAATTTGTATTATTTATTTCTCTATATAATTTATATTACATTTTTATTTGATTTTTAACTTTCTAAATATTTATAGTTTTGAATTTTTGTGCTAGTAAAATTTAGTATATACTTTTAAATTAAATTAAATAAAATATAAAAAGTTTTTAGTAATTATACTTTTAAATTAAAATATTTTAACTTTTTTTAATTATTCTAAGACCCATATTCTAAAGTTAAATTAATTGTATATTTCAACTACATACTATATAAGGAATTAAAATATATTTACTTTTAAAATGTTCAATACATATTATTTATTTCTGTATTTAATTTACGTTGCCTTTTTATTAGATTTTAAAATTTTAAAATATTTATATATTATTTAGTTATTATAAATAAAAACTATTTAGTTGTCATTTTTAAATATTTATATATTCTTATTCTGAAAATCTTTTTATACTTTTTAATTATTGTGCTAGTAAAATTAACATTATACTTTTAAATTAAATCTCATAAAATCCAAAAAATCTTTAGTAATTATACATTTAAAATATTTAAAATAATTTTAATTATTCTAAAACCACTACTCTAAAGTTAAATTAATTATATATTCCAACTAAATATTGTCTAAGGAATTAAAATATATTTACTTTTAAAATATTTAATATTATTAATCTTTGTATTTAATTTACATTATATTTTTATGAGATTTTAAATTTTTTAAATACTTATATTCTTTAGTCATTCTAAATGAAAACTATGTAATCCTCATTATAAAATATTAATGTATTTTTTGGTTATTCTAAATCAAAATTATTTAATCCTCTTTAAAATCTATTAAAAATGCAATGTAAATCTAAAACTGAAATATTTAACATCTATTGAATATTTTAAAAGTATTTTTAATTCCTTATATACTATTTAGTTGAAATATATGATTAATTTAACTTTAGGACATGGTCTAAAAATAATTAAAATAGTGTTTTTAAATTAAAAAGTATAATTATTAAAGAGGATAGATTAATTTATAAATAAAATAAACTAAAGAATGTATAAATAGTTAAAAATGAGGATTAAATAATTTTTATTGAGAATAACTAAAGAATATATAAGTATTTACAAATTTAAAATCTAATAAAAATGAACCATATATTTGATACATAAATAATTAATATGGTTTGAATATTTCAAAAGTAAATATATGTTACTCCTTTTATAGTATTTAGTTGAAATATACAGTTAATTTAACTTTAGGATATTGGTCTAAGAATAATTAAAAATAATTTTTTAAATTAAAAAGTGTAATTATTAAAGAGGATAAATTAATTTTTTTTTAGAATAACTAAAAAATATATAAATGATTAAACTGAGGATTAAAGTTTTTTATATAGGATAATAATAATATATAAGTATTAAAACTATAAATTTTAATAAAAATGCAATGTAAATTAGATGCAAAAATAAATAATTTGTATTGAATATTTTAAAATTAAATATATTTTATTTCCTACATAGTATTTAGTTGAAATATACAATTAATTTAACTTTAGGATATATACCTAAAAATAATTTAAAAATAATTTTAAATTTACAAATGTAATTATTAAAGAAGATAAAATTAATTTCATTTAGAATAACTAAAGAATATACAAATATTTAAAAATGAGGATTAAACAGTTTTAATTTAAAATAACTAAAAAATGTACATGTATTTAGAAAATTAAAAATCTCACAAAAATGCAATGTAAATTGATGGAAAAATAAATAATATATTCAATATTTTAAAAGTAAATATATTTTAATTCCTTACAAAGCATTTAGTTGAAATATATAGTTAATTTAACTGTAGAATATTGGTCTAACAAAATAAAAATACATTTCTAATTTTAAAAGTATAATTATTAAAGAGGATGAAATAATTTTTATTTAAAATAACCAAAGCAATATATAAATATTGAAAAATGAGGATTAAATAATTTTTTTAGAATAAAGAATACATACATATTTAAAAATGAGGATTAAATAGCTTTCATTTAGAATAACTAAGGAATATATAGGTATTTAAAAATTTTAAAATCTCAAAAAAATGCAATGTAAATTAAATACAAAAATAAATAATATGTATTGAAGATTGTAAAAGTAAATATATTTTAGTAAGTATACTATTAGTTTTACTTTAGAATATTGGTTTAGAATAATTAAGAATATTTTAAAATACTTATAAAGTATAATTACTTAATAAAAATTAATTTAAAATAGTAAATTTTACTACAATAACTCAAGAATATAAATAATTTTGAGTAGAATAACTAAAAAATATATAAATATTTAAAAACTTTAGAATATTGATCTCAGAATAATAAAAAATATTTTAAAATATTCTAATTTCAATCGTATAATACTAAAGATTTTTCTATATTTTATAAAATTTAATTTAAAACTATATATAAATATTTAAAAAGTTCAAATCTAAAAACAAATGCAATGCAAAATCAATATAAAATAAATAATATGTTTGAATATTTTGAAAGTAAATATAATTTAATTCCTTACATAATATTGTTAAAAAATGATTAAATAAAAATAATAATTAAAATTTAAAAGTATAATTACTAACGATTTTTTGCGCAATAAAATGACTTTTAAATATAAATACAAAATTAAAACATAACTTTTAAATTGAGAGGAAGGGTAAGAGGAATACTTTGTCTCTTATTGTCTTCATATTTATATTTTTATATTTTAATTTCTTAAATAGTATTAAATAATTTATATGTAGAATAGCTGAAGTATTTATTTTAAATTTAAAGATATTATTAGATTTTTTTATATTTTATGATATTTAAATTAAAAGTATATACTAAATTTTGATAGCACAATAACTCAAAAATAAAATAATTAAAAAATTTAATAAAATTACAATGTAAATTAATTACAAAAATAAATAATATGTATTGAGTATTTTAAAGTAAATATATTTTAATTAGCTAATATTTAGTTGAATATACAATTTATTTAATTTAGAATATTGGTCTTAGAATAATAAAAAATATTTTAAACTATTAAAATTTAATTACTAATATTATTTTATATTTTATAAGACTTAATCTAAAAATATATACTAAATTTCACTTGTACAATAACCCAAAAATATAAATATTTTTTAAAAAGTCAAAAATCTAATAAAAATTCACTATAAAATAAATACAAAAATAAATAATATGTATTAAATATTTTAAAAGAATAAAATTTAGTTCCTTACATAGTATTTAGTTGAATATACAATTTAACTTTAGAATATTGACCTAAGAATAACTAAAAATATTTTTTAAAATAAAAAGTACGATTAAATGAGATTAATAGAATAACTAAACACAAACAAAATTAAAAATAAAATAAATAATATGTATTCAATATTTTAAAAAATAAATCTAGATAAAATAACTAATGTATATGTTTTAATTTTATATGAAAATAACATATCAAATATGAATTGGTTACATATTCATAATATGGAATAGATATCAATCTTTATTAATATAATAATATAAAGTGTATATTGTATATATAAATAACTTATATAGTATACGGTAGTGTATATTGTATTTACAAATAATTTAGTATTTTGTATAATAAAATAAAATATGTTACTATCTTACTATTTGAAATTCTATAACTTTAATAGAATACATATTCTATTAAAATAATATATTTAATGTTTTTTTTATATTTAAATATTCAATACATACATAATACATGTTTGAATACATTTTGGACATATATACATTAATAATATATTTAATACATATCTATTATATTATATTATATTTATATATGAAAGTACTTCAATATCTACTATAATAATATAATATATATTAAATCAAAATTATATTTAATAGTTTAATGTCACGTATATTTAATACATATAAATTATCTTATGTTCAATTACATATAATCGTATATTTGTATGTCTATGGGTGTGCCTACATAACTATATTTTTTACATATTTCACGTAAATATTAATGACACTACAAATAAAATAAAATAGTAGATATATAATTAAAACACACGCACTCGCGCATACACAGGCACAGGCACACGCGCACACGCGTATTCCTCGATTCATTTCATCATATGTTTACCATGTTTGGTATGAATAATAAATGATACGAATGAAAACAAATTAAACAAATGATACAAATATTTAAGGAAAAAAGCTTGATTCTCTCGTCATTGAGTCACAGCTGGGATCATCATGCTTTGTATGTGTTCGAATCTCAACATCGAGCCAACACCCCCCCCCCCCCCCCCCCAAAGCTGATATGTGGTGTGCATGATTGGACGAACACCTTCCATTAATGACACTCCCGCTCTTAGCAGTCTTAAATGAACCTCCATATTTTGTCACGTTTTTTTTACCAAGTGTTATAGCCAAATGAAAAATTCATAAGAACTACAGCAATATTAAGAATTAAATATCGATATTATTTACCCCAACCACACCTCCAACATTTTCATTGCCTTGTGCACATAATATCTATTGGCATTGACATGAGACCTGAAAAACATGCAAAACATGAACAAGAAAGCTTTGGTCAAGCATTATATCTAAATTTATATAAAAAGGTACTACATACCCATTTATTTTATCTTATTTCTTGATATCATACGGGATATAAAGTCAAAGGAAAAATACAGAACTTAAAAGAACAAAATACATAACAATTTATTGGTTAAATATGTAAAGCTAAGAGGTCATAAAGAGACATTAGACAGCACAGTCAGTACTTACTAGGAAGAGTGTACTGAATTACTAACTTCACGGCAACCATAACAATTATTGATTAAATTGTCACATTGAGGATGGGCTGAAATTCCTGAGGAATATAGTATATGAAGAAATCTAGAAGTCACAGGTATAGACTTCAGGCGTGATCTGCCAGTAATAGTAGTATAAAATTGTCTGTGGGATCTTTCAAGAGTAAAGTGATATCTCTGAGAAGAATCTCAGCATCATTCTGAGAGAACACGTCACTAGAAACATGCAGTAATGGCACTGTACTGTGCTATTATGATTTGGTCAGTAACTTCACTTGTTTGTTTCCTTAAAAGAGCAAAACAAAATACCTGCCTCAGAATAAGTAGCTTTTTTCTTTTATGTGGCTACCTCACCAGAAGAAGAGTATTGTTACAGACCAAAAACAGCAAGCTCAATCAGAGGGAAGCAAGAAGACTACGAGACCGGGCAACAAGAAAGAAGGGAAAGAAACGTAAAAACACAAAAATACACTGTTAGGAAGAAGGATGACAACTACATGCCAGCAGAAGAAATGTCAGATAGAAAGAGCATAGAAGTAGCAATTTTATAAGTGACTTCCGCGAAAGCAACTTATAGAAATTACAGCCACAACAGAAAGGTTATATTATTTGACTGGACATGTACATAATTGGATTTCAAAAACTAAAATAGAAGGCTATATAATAAGACAGTGAGTTCCCTACATTTAATGGCAAAAATGTGACTCCAGCAGCTTTTCTTCTTGCCCAGGAAACTGTACCATAACCTCCTGTGCGGGTTGATAAGAGCATAACTTAGATCAGGGGCGCATGAAAAACAACTTTCTTAGAATATATAAATCTCTAATAGTCACAACATGATACCTGAGCCCTCTTCTTCTACAATACTCAAAGTCAAGAAAAGGTTGTTGCTCAATGTGATTCTACTAAACAAGCATGCATCATATTACTTTTGAAGTATATATTTATTGAAGCAAACATACCTATATATATAGTCAGACAAGAAATCTGAGATGCGAGCTTACGTTGGATATGGGAGGAAACCCTTTTCCAATTCTCCATAAATGTTTCCCTCTTTTCTTTAGTATCCATGCTCCGGCCACAATTGAAAATCAGTAGTAAAAGAGGCCAAAAGGGAATAAGAGGCATGTCGCATAATTTTTACAGTATAGCAAAGACACATTAAATTTTAAAGAAGCATGTCACATAAATTTATATTACTACTATCTTATAACATTGAATAATACAAAGTATACACATCAATTCCAAAAAAAATTCATTATCACCTTCTCATTCAATCTCTTCCAACCTTCCTCAGTCAGAGCTGAGCCCCTGGTTCATTTTCATCTTTGACAAGTTGACTGGCCCTGCAAACCATCCAATTGACCACCATGACTTCTTTGTGTTTTGCAATTTTTGTTGGAATTCTGATCCTGTCGATTGCTCCACAAATTTATGGACCAACATCCTGTTTGAAGGCATGAATCTAGCGCCTACAAAAATAGAGGTCGAATCAGAAAGTAGTAAATCAATTACAGAGTAAACGGGAAAGTAAATTTATTAACTATCAAACATACAATTGAATCATGTATAACCGATTATTAGAAGTTAATTGAAGACAAAAACAACCTGCTGCCAGCACTCCCAAAAAGATATTCTTGTCGGTAAAGAAAATTTTAAGAAAAAGAATATAAAGAACAAAGCGTGTTAGAAAGAAACTAGATACTCTCATGAAGCAAATTAGAAACCACACTACCTTGGTGTGTTAAAAGCTCCAAGGTGGTGGAAACTAAAGAAACATCATCATCATAAATGTTGATTGCCAAATTTAATTTGTCCATTAACCCAAAAAAAAAAAGAGAAAAGAAAAGAAAACACACACACATGATAGCTACATTGCATAAGAAAAGTACACCCTCCCACCAAGTTCCACAAAAATGGCATATCAAGCATATAGTTAACACCAACTCATCAAGTAACCGAGTCAAGTTATACCTCAACTGAAGAATGACTTCAATATCAAATTCCCGATCAAGTTCCTCTATGTCTTCATTGTCATCAACAACAGCGCATCAACTACAGCACTGTCAAGATCTGATTGGAGCAGTGCCGCATAGACAGAGATGTATTTCTTACAAAATCTTGCACATCACAAGACTTGCTCCCACGACAATTTCCCACTGGCAATAAAGACAATATAAAAGGAGATAAGTATGTGACAGTTCAGAACAGTGAATATATAGAGAGGGGGGATAAGGAGAGAATACAACTCACGAACACCTGACGGCTGTGAGGGAAAGTTTCACAGCTAAAATGACAAGGTTTACATCAACTTTGAAAAAAGACATTCAAATCTAAAGCTAAAAACTCTAAAGAAAAGAGAGAGGAGAGAAAGAAGTCTTCCACCCTTTTAAAGGTGCTTTGGAAGGACAACCAACATTAGAACAAACCAAAAAACACATCCAATCCATAATTCAGGTGAGAACTCTTCCTCCTATTTTTAACTATAGGCTTTTGGCAACTATAATATATCTACTTTAATAATTTTGTGGGCTCAAAAAGCTTATTCTGGTGAAAGCACCATGCATGCACCAGGGGGCTGTTAAATTTCCCAAATACTGCCATATCTACACACTTTTTCTCATATCATTCAAACCACACCAAGACCTTTTAAAAACTACGAATAGTATACAGGAAAGTAATTATATAATAAACAAGTTCAAGAAACTGAGCTGCAAATGATATGCCAGAATGATCTTAGAGCTATAGCCATATTTAACTGTTCTTACTAGTATAAACCACTCCATTGATTTTAATCTAGTAGTTATGTAATATTTTTAGGTTAGTGAAAGGCCTAACATGGACACATCAGAAAATAGGAAGAGATAGAGGGGATGGGAGGAGTAACCCTACCTCTTTTATGTCAACAATTTTGCCTCTGAATAAAGTTTTACGCAACACTCATGATTATCACAAGATAAGCAGCAAGGCATTCTTGAGAGTCAATTAACTTTGATGCATTAAGTTTCATGTGAAGCTTCAACGGAACATATGGCAAGTTCCCCTTGTCATTGGTCAACAATTGTTCATCGTCACCTTCCTTGTATCTAATAATATCATTCAATCTCTTCCAACCTTCCTCAGTCAGAGTCCCTGGTTCATTTTCATCTTTGCTAGGTTAACTGGTCCTGCAACAGTATGGCAATCACATATGTATGAGAAAATATGTTGAGCTCATTAAGAAGTTGGGAGAGTAGAAACTTCACTGCAACATAGACTTATTTACCATCCAAATGACAACCATGAATTCTTTGCTTTTTGCTTTTTTTGGGTAGAATTTTGATCCCGCTGATTGCTCCACAAACTTATGGGCAACGAATTAATGTAGTGACTACAAATATAGAGGTCGAAAAGAAAGTAAACCAATTACAGAGTAAAATATTGCTAGTCACAAATTTAATTTATTAACTTCAGACATACAACTGAATCATGTATAACCAAATATTAGAAGTTAATTGAAGACAGAAAACAACCTGCTGCCACCACTCCCAAAATGACTTCTTGTCGATAAAGAAAATTTTACGAAAAAGAAGACAAAAAACAAAGGGTGGAGGACCTCTGTAGAGAGAAACTAGATACTCTCTTGATAAGTGAAGAAGAAAATAGGTGTCTTTAAAAGCTCCCAGGTAGAGCAAACTAAAGAAACTCCATCATCATAAATGTTGATTCTCCAATGTAATTTGTCCATTCACCAAAAAAAAAAAAAAAAAAAAAAGAAAAAGAAAACACACACATAATTGCAACATTGCATAAAAAAAGTACATCCTCCCACCAAGTTCCACAAAAATGCCATATCAAGCATATACTTAACATCGGCTCATCAAGTAATGGAGTAAAGTTATACACCTCAACTGAAGAATGACTTCAATATCAAGTTCCAAGTTCCTCTATGTCTGCATTGTCATCAACTACAGCGCAGTCAAGATCTGATACGAGCAGTGCAGCATAGAGAGAGATGTATTTCTTAATCTTACATATCGCAAGACTTGCTCTCACAACACTTTTCCACTGAAATAAAGATAATATAGAGGAAGACAAGCACGTGACAAGTTCACAACAATATATCAGGGAAAGTTTCACCACTCAAATAACAATGTCTACTCCAACTTTAAGAAAAAAATAAAAAATTCTGAATTAAAGCTTAAACTCTGAAGAAAAGAAAGAGAGAAAAGAAGTCAAAATCATTAACTTCCACTTATGCATTCAATCGTTAAATAGAACTTAACACAGGAAGGGGTCAACAATGGTGTTCCACATATTTAAAGGTGCTTTAGAAGGACAACTAGCATTAGACCAGTCCGAAAAATCACCTCGACGTCATGATTCAATAAGTAAATATCTATTAGACATATAAGCAGTCTTAAACCAGATATCACCAAAAATTTTATCAATCTTTGTGAATGTTGTCGAATCTGAGGACATGAGAATCTGTCTTTCTCCATTCTCAAACACCTTCATGTGTTCGTAATCCACCCATAAGAAAGCAAATGAAGTGCACTCTTTTGTTTGCTCATTTTGCATTCCAAACTTCATCTTTTGTATTGCTCAAATCCTCTTGAGTCATTCTTATCTCGGGCAGTATACGAACTTCATAACCGCACCTACAACACAATCAGTAGTTTATCATTATTCACATTACAAATCTCAGACATGAGGACAGCCATACAACAATCTTATTTAAAAAGCAAAATCCAGAAAAAAGAACACAGAAAAAGAGCAAAGTGACCCGTACATGCTGAAGAACAAGTTTGGATTGTCGTTGCTGTAGTCAGACACAAAGTTGTTCTCCCATTTGAGTGTGGTAATATTTCTTGGAAGACGGTTCTTCATTGTTGGGATGTGGATGGTCTGTAAGATAGAGCTTAATAAATATATAAATATATATACTTCCGAGATTTGTGCCATTTTCTTCTATTTTTTTATTTTTTATTTTTGTTTTTCCTCCTGTCTTCTTTCTCTTTTTCTTTATTCTCTTTCCCCTTTTTTTTTTCCTTCTCCTTTTGTTCTCTTTTCTTTCTCCTCCCTCCCGAACCAATTCTTCTCTTCTTACCTTTAATTTATTCTTTTCTTTTCTGCTAACACCATTTTCCAGCAAATATCACTTTCTTTCATTTTTATACCTATTACCATCAATTTCCACTACACACCTATTTGGTATTTTAACCAAATTAGGACCCAAATTATTTGATGTTTCACTATTTTTAAAATACTTAAAATCCATTAACTAAGTAAATAATAGTTTCTCTTTCTACAATAGGACCAACAATTAAATAGTAATGTCCCTGACCAATATAATTCGATTGCTGAAACATAAAGAAAATAATAAGCCATCAATTATTCTTACACTATATATTATTTTAACTCCACTAAGTCTAATGTTTTAAAATATTATATCCAAACGCATTACCATTTTAACACAAAAATCAATGCAAAAATGAAGCAACACCTGAAAATATTGAAAATGAGAAAAGAAAATGAAAATGAAACCAAACGAGCCCTAAACAATACAGTAGGGATTTGCCAAGCACGGGAAGGGAGACTTTTCACCCATTAGGAATTAACCTCAGAAGTAACACCTCCTCAAATCTGTTGCAGAGTCCAAAATCTATTGACGCTCTGCAGGAGGTTCTCCAAGTAATAACTTGTTTAATTCAAACTCCTCTATGCCCATGAACAGTGCAAGAAGGCTACACTGGTCACTTTTCCTTCTCTTGGATGAATCAGAAACTTCAGAATTCTCCTTCAGTCCAACTGCATCTGCATCTGATTTTTCTGTTTCTTCAGCAGGGGGAAGGGGACATGGCTGCTTCACATCTTCCTTCAAAGGCATGCTCGGTTTCCCCTCTACGAGGACCCCAGATCCAAAGTTAACAATGTCTTCATTGCGATGAGCATAAACAACACCTGAAAGAAAAAAAAGAAGTTAATTTAGTTGAATAAACAGAAAAATAACCACACAGTTATATTTCTATACACTATTGAAATTAAAGTATTCGCAGCATGCCTTATTAGATGACTCTATTTCAACCAAAACAATGAACTTACTCAGTGAGTCTGATTGCTGACCCAGCTATAGAAGGTATGCCTAACTCATAAAATGTATCTTGTGAAAGAACAATAGCTCAACTAGCGAAACTACTCAAAAAAATTGGGAAGTAAGCAAACTCACCAAGATCTTCAAGCATTGGATTCACTCTTGTCTTTCTCTTATCTTCAGGCTCATTACTTTCAGATTCTACATAATGCTTGGCAGCTATTTCTTTTTGGGCAAGATCAAAATAGATTCCAAGTTCAGACGAGTCAAGCTTCGCACTATGATTGTGATTGTATTCTTTTCCTTGCTTTTCATGGAATTCTACGATCTCACTAGTGAAAAGCTCATTGGAAAGATCACGGAACAAATTGCAGATACCAAACAGCTCACCCTGAAACTCCTTGCAATCCTTTAAAAATCATTTGAAATGAGTGGAGATGATGAAATACAAGTAGACAGAATTTTAAAACAAAGACAAACAGCTTCTTTACCTGTACACCTTCAAAATATCGCTTTTCCATTTTACCAGCAACAGCAATATTTGACAACTGTTGCTTATATACCTGCCTCGTGTAGACAAGTTCCTCAAGAGAACCGGCTGCAAGAAGACGGAAAACAGTTACATGCCGCTTCTGACCAAAACGAAATGACCGATCTTGCGCCTGCAAATCCTGAGCAGGATTCCAGTTTGGGTCAAATATTACTACCCGGTTTGCACTAACAAGATTTAGACCAAGCCCACCAGCTCGAGTAGAAATGAGGAACACCTGCAGTCAGAACTTCAGCGTTTCAATTTTATATAGCAAAAAGAATTATAACGCAAACTCCAGTTATGTTACCACAAATTGACCTGTTTACTTGGACTTGAGTTAAAGTCATCCACGAGAGACTGACGCAGACTAGTTGGAGTGGAACCATCTAGTCTTGAGAAGCTATAACCTTTACGTATAATAAACTTTTCAAGTATATCCAGCATCCTGCTAGAAAAGACATTCTTTAACAAGATATGCATATATGATACAAACCAACACCCTTCAACATACAAGTGCTTAGTGTACCCAAAAAAAAAGCAAAAAAAAAAAAAAGGAACAAATAATGCAGAGGGCAAATAAGAGAGCTATGAACCTCTGCCTTAAAATAGGCCAAAAACAAACAAAAGAAAAGACAATGAGACAGCATTGCCTTTTCAGAGAGGAAGCAAGCCTCCATGATATGGGAGGCACTTTGCAGTGTGCTATATGACTTGTGGAGTTATGTCACAAGGACATTTTGAAACAAGAGAAGACAATGTGTTGGGAAGTCTGCATACCTCTGAGTTTTTACGACTCAAGAGATGACAACAAATTCGAGTATAAAAAAGAAGATCATATGAACAGGACAACGGTGATGTTTCCAGTCACAACATGTTAAAACAAATATGAGAGCGAGTTTAGTAACATCAAATCCTATCAGGAAACCAAAACCATGGCCTCAAGCACAAAAGCTTAAATATTGGCAGTTATTCCATATTCCAGAATTCATGACTCAGACCCTGTATTCCCAAGTGAATGCAATCAAACAGCATTCAAAGAGGAACAGCCAATATTACCCAACAATGAAGATAATCCTATCAACTACTACTGTAATTCAAGATTTCAAACTAAAAGTTTTCTTAAAGTTAGTTTTCCATTGACAGGTAGTGCAGTCTTGACAACTCTCCTTGATTTATCTTCCCTTTTTTCCAATACCTTTGGGACTGTGAAAAGAAATAAAACCCTATTCAACGAACATGTAGAAGAAAAATAAAATTTGAGATTCAAGTCCTAATTAGATTATATAAAGTTAGCTTTAAACGGAACTCATTGAGTTCACTCGTAGAGTGTGTCAGATACAAAAAATTTCTGCAAGATCAAATAATCCATGGTAGCTTTTTTTTTTTTTTTTTTTTTTCAATCTGTTTTTCCCCCTTTGACATTAACTTTGTCATCTACATTTGCATCCTGTTTATTGCAATTACAATAACCACACAAAATATACTAGACAGCAGAGAAACCTGAGTTCAACAAGTAGAATACACAGCTAAAGACAGACAAGTGTAGTATTCCGACATATTACCTCACTGAATAACTGAAGAGAAGAATCTTGTCACCCGTGGAAATCCAGGAGTGCATCAATCTCTTCAAAGCTCTCATTTTTCCACAATGTCTAACATCACTAATGCCCATGAAACTGTCATTCTGGGCGCTACCTCCCACTATATCAATATCAGTACCAAATACAGCAGAAGCAAATTCTGCATCCTTTCTTTGCTTATCTTTATCATCCTTCAAGTTAGGCTTGATAAGCTCCAGGTGATTGCTTAACTGTAAGATAGAACAATGAAACGAAAGATGATAAATGTTGGAGGATAACAATCTAGAGAAGTGTGTTCTTCGACATTATTCTCCAACAAAAATAGTCACAGTAATTCTTCGATGTCAACACTAATGCTGGTGTACTATTAAAGATAATTTCACATTTATCCTTAAAATAAATCCCTACATGAGAGATTTGAGAAGTGAACTAATTTAAGCAAACTTCAAATGACTACTGATGTTGAAACTTGATCCATTTGCAGACCTCAGTATCAATTGGTTACGAAAGGAACACAGCAATCTCCAAATATTTGGTATCATCTATGTTAGGTAAATGCCACAAGTAAGATTACCCATTCACAACTAAGATTCAAGGTCCTTGCTCTGCTTTCATTTATAATAAGTCATTGATTGATAAATGTCTTCATTTATTTAGCTTATCTTGGATTTGTCATAGACAGTAAATGAGAAATATAGCTTTAGAGAATTATAGCTTCATATTCGTCAGTATGCTCCACCCAACCCACAGGCAGCATCTCATTTTCCAGTTTGAACAGTGGAAATACTTCTTTTAACTCCAGTTATAAAAATCATTTCTCCCTTTCAATTGGTATTTGGATTGAATTCCTATAATGTGACTGGAAACTGGAAATACGGACAGTTTCTATCAATGTAAAATAAGATTTGGGCAACTAAAAAGACAAATAGAGTTGCTGCAGAAAAATAATCAACAATGTTGCCTTTAAAATACCAGATCATTCATGTCATAAATACTCAAGCTGTTGTATGCATTTCTAATATTTAGTGCAAGAGTCAAATAGCAGCATCTAAGTTATCCTTTCCACTTTTCTATTTTTCCTTCGTTATTTCTCTCTCAGATGACTTAAAGCTTTGATGTGAACATACTGTTGGAAAATGTAATCAATATACAGCTAGCAAATCAGCTAATTTAGGAGGTTATAACTATAATTAAAAGATGATTGGGCAATCCCCTAATCAAGGGGATCTGATTGATGTAAATTATAATTATGGAGATGATTGGGCAATCCCCTAATCAAGGGGATATGATGTAATTAGATTAGAAAATTTCCTTCTTTGATGTTAGGAATAATTGTATATATAGAGGTGTATGCTTATACAAGAATTGTATTAATGTAAATCATTCTTCCAAAATTCCACATGGTATCAAAGCCTTAGGCTTTTTTTTTGGGTTTGTATCTTCGTGCATCCTTAATTGCTGCTATAAACTAAATTTTTGCAGCATTTATTGCTGTGATAAAACATTTGATCGCAGCCTTCATTGCTGCGTTTTAAAATGATGTGCCGAGAAATTCCGATCCAGTTATCTATTGTGCAATTGGATGTAACGAGGCATCAGGAAGAAGGAAGATTCAATCGGGATGAGATTGAAAAACTAAGAACTCTACTAGATAACCTTGATAAACCTTCAGGTATTTCTTCAATAGCACATTCACGTGGGTTTCCTGTTTCCATTAGATTAAATGTCTCAGATGAAAATTTTCCATTTTCCATTAGATTACATGTCTCAGATGAAACTTTTGTTAACTCTTGGGTCATAGACTCAGGTGCAACAGATCACATGACTCATTCGTCACAGAAATTTAGCACTTATAGTCCTTGTCCAAGCAATAGAAAAATCACCACAGCTGATGTTCACTAACCACTGTTGCAGGGATAGGAGATGTTCTAATCAGTCCTACTCACACTAAAAAATGTTCTTCATGTTCCTAAGTTATCTACTAATATTATTTCCATTCAAAAGCTTACTAAAGATTTATGTTACAATGTGACTATTTTCCCTACTCTCTGTATATTTTAGGACCAAAATTTGGGAAAGGTGATTGGAATTGTTGAGGAACGGGATGGACTATACTATCTTGAAACACCAAGTAAGCTAAATATTACCAAGAGCAAACCACCTTTATTGTTTTTTTTTCTGAACATCATCTTTCTAGTAAAGAAAAAATTTGGCTTCACCATTGTAGACTTGGACATCCATCATTTAGGACTCTTAAGTTTTTATTTCTTTCTCTTTTTAGGGGGTTAGACATTGAGTGTTTTCATTGTGATGTGCATGAATAGGTGAAGATAATGCTAGGGACTATTTTAATCAGATTTTAACTCCATATTTTCATAGGGAATGGATAATTCATGAGTCATCTTGCATAAACACTCCATAACAATAACAAAATGGAATTGCTGAAAGAAAAAATGGTCGCCTACTTGATACAACTCGAGCATTCTTATTTCAAAATAG
This sequence comes from Paulownia fortunei, assembly GCA_019321725.1. NCBI lineage: Eukaryota > Viridiplantae > Streptophyta > Magnoliopsida > Lamiales > Paulowniaceae > Paulownia > Paulownia fortunei. Next base: position 43,081 of record JAGSPU010000209.1, on the reverse strand, counting down.
TGTACCCAAATCATATTGGGGGGAAGCAGTTCTAACCGCCACACATCTCATAAATAGACTACCTTCCAGAGTCTTAGGTTCTAAAAGTCCTATAGAAAAACTCACTCTCTATTTTATTGAATAATTCAGTTAAGGGAATATATATACAGCTCTACGAATCTATTCTAGGAAAGTTTGACTAATTCCTATATTTACAAAAGAATTAACTGTTGTAATAGGGAAGAATAAATACAGATCCTATTTCTATACATATAGCCTATTAAGTAGCTCCATACAGCTATACAATATATTCTAATCATATCATTCAGATTCTTCAACACTCTCCCTCAAGCTGGTTGGTAAAGATCTACCATTCCCAGCTTGTCTAGCATATTTCTGAATGTAGAATTAGAGAGTCCCTTAGTGAGGATGTCAGCAAGTTGGCCACCGGTTGGAACATAAGGAGTTAAAATCAGTCCACTATCAAGTTTCTCCTTTATGAAATGTCTGTCCACCTCAATGTGTTTTGTTCGATCGTGTTGCACTGGATTATGTGTAATACTAATTGCAGATTTATTATCACAATATAACCGTATAGGTCCTTCCCACTTCACTTTTAGATCTTCCAGAATGATCTTAAGCCACAATAGCTCACAAATCCCTAATGCCGTTTATCTGAATTCAGATTCCGCACTTGACCTCGATACCACAGTTTGCTTTTTACTTCTCCATGTCACCAAGTTTCCTCCCAATAGGGTACAGTACCTCGAAGTAGACCTTCTATCCAACACGGCACCTGCCCAATCCGCATCTGGCTTATCACGCTTACTGCAAAAGCTATGTCTAGCCTTGTATGTGAGAGATAGATAAGCTTGCCAACTAATCTCTGATATTGGCCCTTGTCTACCCCTTCTTCTTCATCACTAATATCAAGTTTTTGTCTTGGCTCAATTGGAGTGTCACACGGCTTACAACCCATCATTCCAGTCTCTTTTAGTAGATCCATGATATATTTTTGCTGTGAAATGAAGATTCATTTTTCAGATGAGCTACCTCTATGCCAAGAAAATATTTTAGCTTACCAAGCTCTTTAAACTCAAATTCTACAGCTAGTCTCTTCTTTAAGGATTCCTTCTCCAACGGATCATTACCTGTCTCAATTATATCATCTACATAAATAATAAGTGTTGTAACTTTCCTTGCAGCCGAGTGTTTTATGAAAAGTGTATGATCTCCTTGACTTTGTTTATATCCCATTCCTCGCATAGCTTTTGTGAATGCCAAACCATGCTCGTGGTGATTGTTTTAAGCCATAGAGAGCCTTCTTCAATCGACACACTTAATTCTTAGAAAGAGAGCCATTAAACCCAGGTGGAGGATCCATGTACACTTCCTCCTCTAAGTCACCATGTAAAAAGGCATTCTTAACATCATATTGTTGCATAGACCAACTAAAGTTAGCTGCCAAAGAAATCAAAATTTGAATAGTATTCATTTTAGCAACTGGGGCAAATGTGATAATCCACTCCATAGGTTTGAGTGTATCCCTTCGCCACTAGCCTAGCTTTATATCTTTCTAGGCTTCCATCAGCCTTATACTTTAGTGCAAAGACCCATTTACACCCTACAGTTTTCTTTCCCTTAGAGCATTCATTTCTTCTCTCATAGCATCTCCCAAAGGGTTTGTGGAATTTGAGTAGTGTTGATTTTAGAAAGAAAAGCTCTATGTGAAAGGGGAATTTTTTTTAAAGGATGTGCAATGAGCTATAGAGTACATGGGGTTTTCAGTACACTTTCTTACACCTTTCCTAATGGCTATAGGCTGATAATCTTAGGAGAAGAAGGTAAAGAAGAAGTTTGAATTTCAGTACCTTGTTTTGGTTCAGATTCATGGACTTGTAGAGGCACACGGTTGGGCTGTAGTCTTCTTGTATAGACCTGTAATAGACAATCAGTAGTAGTTTCAGGCTGGTTTATTTGTGGAGACGCAAGGGCAAAATCCAATGTTGGGTTGGAATGGGAATTCGGATTTGGGCTCGGTACTGAATCAACAGGTTTAGCTGCTAGGGCCTTTTATGAGACTGGAATAGGAAGAAAAAATAGATCAAACTCTTCATACTTATCTTTCCCTAGGCTGCTCTCCCCCTGAAGATAAGTTGGATTAAAGAATGATTATTTTTCATCGAATGTGACATTTTTTGACACAAAAAACTTTCTAAAGGCAGGGTGGTAGCATTTGTACCCCTTTTGAGTGGTAGAATACCCTACACGCACTTAAGAGCTCTTGGATCAAGTTTAGTCCGCTGCTGTTTGTGGATGTGGATATAAGAAACACAACCAAAGACTTTTGAGGGTAATTTTGAGTAGAAATTACTCTTAGGAAAGAATTCTAAGAGATAATTCAAGGGACTTTTGAAGTCTATTACTCTAGAGGGTAACCGATTGATTAAATATGTAGAAGTTAAAATCGCTTCTCCCTAATAACTTTTTGGTACATGATTTTGGAAAAGTAGGGCCCGGGTTACTTCAAGAAGATGTCTATTTTTTCTTTCGGCTACTCCGTTTTGTTGTGGAGTGTCAACACATGAAGATTGGTGAACAATGCCTTCTTTTTCAAAAACATTTGATATTATGTGATTGATGTAATCCCTAGCATTATCACTTCTAACACCTCTAATGCTTACCCCAAATTGTGTTTTTATCATGCTAAAGAAAATTGGAAACATACGACTCACATCCGATTTTTGTTTGAGAAGATATACCTAAGTCATTCGAGTGTAATCATCAATGAATGTTACGAACCCTTTAGCTCGTGAAATGTTAGAGATTTTAGATGCTCCCCATATGCCAGAATGGATCAAGGAAAAAGGTGATAAAGATCTTGTATTACTTAAAGGAAACTGCACTCTATGGTGCTTTGCAAATTCACACACTTCACAGTGAAAAAACTCAACATCAATATTTTTAAACAAAGTGGGAAACATTCTCTTAAGAGTTTTGAATGAAGGATGTCCTAAACAACGATGATGATTCCAAATCTCATCTTTATTTGAATTGACAGAAATTAAAGATAGGAGAAATAGGTCACTACAGCCATCATTATCTTTAAGTAGATACAGCCCTTTCGTTGCTCTAGCTTGCCCAATCATCCTCCCAGTAGTTCGGTTCTGAAAAAAACAATGATCATTGGAGAATGTTACATAGCACTTGAGATCTTGAATTATTTTATGGATGGATACTACATTAACAATAAGGTTGGGAACATGTAACACATTTTTAAGACTGAATGAGGAGGAAATAGCCACTGTTCCTTGGCCTACCACAATTATTAATGAACCATCAGCAACTTTAATTTTTTTGTTGCTAGGACATGGCTGATAGGTGGTGAAACAATCTACAGAATATGTCATGTGGTATGTTGCACCTGAATCGATGATCCAGGTGCTGGAATTGCATTTGTTTGAGGCACTAAAGACATAAGAATTTAGAGTGATACCACTTTAAGCAAGAGAGGATGATCCAAAAGGCTTTTCAAGACTGTTCAAGAAGCTTCTAAGCTTCTCAATCTCCTCTGAATTGAATTGGCCAGTCTCAATTTTGTTTGATTCAAAGCCTGGTTCTTCCACACTAGTGAGATGAGCTTGTCCCTTCCATTGATTTCCCTTGTAGCCTCCACCTAGACCCATTCCTAGAGGCTCCCCGTGAAGTTTCCAACAATTTTCTTTAGTGTGCCTCTTCTTCCTACAATGACTACACCAAAGGTTGTCTTTGTGGATGGATTTATGTTCATCATTCTTTACAGTTTCAGCAACATTCAAACCTTCAATTGAAGTTTTTCCTTGAGTGATCATCATTGTTGACCCCTCGAGATTGGAATTCGGCATTTCTAACATCACACCCCTCCTTCCTTCTTCTGCCCTAATGAGGGAAAAGACTTCATTGAGTGATGGCAGTGTGTCTTTTCCAAGAATTTGGACTCTGACTTGGTCAAATTCCACATTAAGTCCTGCAAGGAACTCGAAAATCCTCTCTCTTTCCAGTTAAGAGTCATCTTCACTACATTTCATCTTGAAATCTTGATAATTGTCCAACTCTAACCAAAAAGCTTTCATTATATTTTAGTACTCAATGACGGATAAATTACCTTGTTTGGTTGATGAGAGTTTTGTCTTAATCTCATAGATTAATGCAGCATCTTTGACCTTGGAGTAGGTCTGTCTAACAGCTTCCCAGATTTCATTTGATGTAGTCAGGAACATATAGGGTCTACTCATCTCAGGCATCATTGAGTTCCAAAGCCATGACATGATCATGGAGTCTTCTTTCTCCCAAAGTGTAAACTTGGGATTTTCAGGACTTGGGGACACATCTAAGAGGTGGTTAATCTTCCCTTTTCCTTTCAGAAAAGTCTTCACAATTTGAGACCACTTTAAGTAATTTCTCCCGTTCAAACAGTATGAGATTTTCAGATTTTGGAGTTCTCCCATTGTCTGATAATTTTGATTTTCAGAATTAACAGTTGATATTTCTCTCGGAGTAATTTCAGAGTATTCAGACATGATGATGATGAATAGAACAAAGAATAGAATCTGGAATTTTTTTTTTTTTGTGAGAGGTGTCTGGGAAGTGTTTAGGTAGTGAACAGATTGGAAACAAGAATTCTAGGAACCCTAACCGGCTCTGGTACCATATAGAAAAACTCACTCTCTATTATATTGAATAATTCAGTTAAGGGGAATATATATACAGCTCTACGAATCTATTCTAGGAAAGTTTGACTAATTCCTATATTTACAAAAGAATTAACTGCTGTAACAGGGAAGAATAAATACAGATCCTATTTCTATACATATAGCTTACTAATTAGCTCCATACAGCTATACATTATAATATAATCATATCATTCACATTCTTCAACAAGTCCTGTGGAAATGCTCTCAAAGTTCTATCCTAACCTAAGTACTACAAATCATCTTGTTCCCAAAATATCCGGGTGCGAGTCTTTTGTTCATATTCATCACCAAAGCAGGGGAAAATTAGATCCAAGGGCTATTAAATGTGTTTTTGTTGGTATTCCTCTACTCATAAAGGGTTAAGTGTTATCATCCACCATCTAAAAAATTCTTTGCTCAACTGATGTCACCTTAATGAGAGTGAGTCTTACTGAACCATTCCTTATCTTCAGGGGGAGAATTTAATTATGGAAGATAAGGACCGGGATCGGGATTTCCCTCTTGTTGACCTTTCTTTATCAACTTCTCCTAAACCTATGTCATCCCTTCTAACTTCAACTCAACCCATGTCATTTGTCGCACCCTCTGATAATACTGTAATAGCTCTTGATGATAGGATGACTAGCAAAGTGTACTCAAGAAAGAATAGTTCAATCCCTACGCTTATGCAGATCCAAGAACTAGACCCAAGTCCTGGAATTGAGGTAACAACTCCTAACCCTCTCTTACAAGATGAATTAGAACATAATCCTGTTGAACCAGAAAAACATAACTCTCGTCCTATTACCCTTAGAAAAGGAACTAGAGAATGTACGAAACGCCCATTATACTCACTCTCACATATATCATTTCAAAAAAATTCACCATTCCATAGAAGTTTTCTTACAAGTTTGAATAACATCCACATACCCACCAGTTTATCTGAGACTTTATCTAAAAACCGGAAACAAGCTATGAATGTTGAGATGTAGGCCCTAGAAAAAAACAAAACTTGGGAGTTGGTGACGTTACCAGCTGGGAAAAGACCTGTGGGATGCAAGTGGATGTACACGGTGAAATATAGAGCAAATAGGTCACTAGAAAGGTACAAAGCAAGACTTGTAGCTAATGGATACACTCAGATATATGGAGTGGATTATCAAAAGACATTTGCTCCTGTAGCCAAAATGAATACCGTTAGAGTTCTATTGTCCTTAGCTGCTAATTACAATTGGGATTTACAGCAATTTGATGTCAAAAATGCATTTCTGCATGGATATCTTGAAGAGGAGGTTTATATGGAGATCCCATCGGGATTTGGAAAGCACATAGCTGCCAATCAAGTATGCAAACTCAAGAAGGCCTTGTACGAGCTCAAACAATCTCCAAGGGCAAGGTTTGGAAGATTTGCAAAGGTGATGACAAGGATGGGATACAAACAAAGCCAAGGGGATCATACGTTTGTGAAACATTCGAATTTAGAGGGAGTAACTGATGTTTTGGTATACATTGACGATATCATCGTGACACGGAATGATCAAAAGGAGATAGAGGTTTTGAAACAGTACATGACCAAGGAATTTGAGATTAAAGAACTAGAAAGGTTGAAATACTTCATAGAAATTGAGGTTGCAAATTCAAAGAAGGGAATTTTCATCTCCCAGCAGAAACATATAACAGACCTTCTCAAGGAAACAAGGAAATTGGCATGTAAGCTAGTAAACACACCAATAGATCCTAACCACAAGCTTGGAGAGGCTGAAGATGATGATGCAGTGGATAAAAAAAGGTATCAACGGCTATAAGACTAGATATAGCATAAACTATGAGTGTGATTAGCCAATTTATGTACAACCCAAAAGAGGTTCATCTGCAAGCTGCTAATCGAGTGTTACATTATCTTAAAGGGTCTCCAAGGAAGGGCATCCTTTTTAAACGTAGTAGAGGACTAGCACTTGAAGCATATACATACGCTTATTATACTGGATCTATGGTTGATAGAAGATCTACTACTAGGTATTACACCTTTCTTGGTGGGAATCTAGTAACATGGAGGAGTAAAAAGCAGAGCGTGGTGGCTAGATCTAGTGCCGAAGCTCAATTTTGTGCCATGGCTCAAGGAGTTTGTGAGTTATTAGGGTTGAAGATCTTTTTGGAAGATTTGAAGATTAAATAGGATCGTCCAATGAAACTTTACTGTGATAACAAATCCGCAATTAGCATTACACATAATCCAGTACAACACGACCAAACGAAACACATCGAGATAGACAGACATTTTATTAAGGAAAAATTAGATAGTGGATTGATTTGTACTCATTATGTGTCTAATGGACACCAACTCACAGATATACTCGCCAAAGGTTTATGCAGTGCAGTTTTTCAAGCAAGTGTATCCAAGCTGGGAATAGAAAATATCTATTCACCAGCTTGAGGGGGAGTATTGGAAAATGTAATCAATATACAGTTAGCAAATCAACTAATTTAGGAGGTTATAACTATAATTAGAAGATGATTAGGCAATCCCCTAATCAAGGGGAGCTGATTGATGTAAATTGTAATTATGGAGATGATTGGGTAATCCCCTAATCAAGAGGATATAATATAATTTGATTATGATATTTCCTTCTTTGATGTTAGGAATAATTGTATATATAGAGGTGTATGCTTGTACAAGAATTGTATTAATGAAAATCATTCTTCCAAAATTCCACACATACTACCAACACAACTTAAAGGAAATCAGAAAGGGAAAGATACAAAAAGAGGCATGTAGGAGGATTTAATGAATCTCAAACCCAACAAAGAAGTGGAAATTAACAGAAAACATTTAACGAGAAAACAAGAGAAAACTGACTAATTGACACAGGACTAAATCATTTATTCCAGAACAAGAAATTAACCATTCTTTCCTATAGAAGCAACATTTAAAAACATCCTAACCATACAACTGATCATTGCTCTGAAAAATATATATATATATATATAGGTCCATACGCGGAAGCCCTGACAGACAGAAGGTAGTTGAGTTACATTTCCATTTCTTTATCATCCTTTTTTATTCGTGTACCTATTTCACTAAAACAATATTGTTACTCACTTTATAGTTATGTATTATGCAACTGTCACTGTGACCAAATTATTTAGAAATGGCCAAGTGTAAAAAATGGTCTATTAGAAACAGATACCTGCTGGAGCTTGACCAAGCATGGGAGAACAAGGCAAAAAGGGCAAGAATCACAACCTTCTGGATTGTCCCTATGAAGATAAGGCCAGATAATACCATTTGGAACTGTTCTTTTGCAACATTCAACTTGTTTGAGAGGGCTCCCACAACTACATAGACGGTCCTTATTGACGAGGCATTGGATGTCAGGTAGCTGCAGTGCCCTCTGATAAACCCGTTTTTGCAACTCACTCATAGCACAAAATACAACATTATCTTCCTTTCCCATCATAAGATGCCCTATTGTTTCTTCTTTTGTCCTTCTAAGCATATATTTTCGCAAAACTGACACTAAGTGCTGTTTTCGCTCATTAGCAACTCGGACAAATCGTTGTGGAGCACTTGATCTCTGACCATGCTTGAGAGGTTCATCATAAAATTCTCGAAAATGTTCCCGTGTTCCCAGGCCACCAGGTACCACCCAGTCAAATAGATTGAATAATTCCATTATTTTGTTCTGCATTATAGTTCCCGTAAGACCATAACGCTTCAGGGTTCTAATCTTCAAACACGTTGTATATAGTTTTGATTTCTCATTCTTAAGCCTGTGTGCCTCATCAATAATCACAATCTCCCACTGAATGTCTGACAAAATGCTTCCTTGTATTCTATATGTGTCAAAGCTGGTTATAAGAATCTCAACACCATGTGCTTTTAGTTTGTCAATTATTAAATCACGATTTGCTCCATGGTAAACAGAAACATTAAATGTGGACCATTTGGAAAATTCACTTTCCCAGTTAAGAATGACAGAACTGGGGCAAATGATTAGTACAGGGCCCTTCTCTATTTGTTTGCCCTTGTGAGACATTAAGTCAGGCTCTGAACCCTTCCCAAACACAGCAGCCAAGAAAGCAATTGCCTGAATGGTCTTTCCCAATCCCCTGATGCATGCACGTCATAGAATCCAGAAAAGGAAATACAGAAGGAATTAACTAAAATATGATGTACAGGGGTAATAAAAAATATGAATGGCAACGGAAGAAAGAAGGAAAAAAAGAATGTATTGATAGCAAAACCATGAAGCGCAAAACCATGAAGTACAGAACAGATACTTTTAGGTATTTATCACAGAACATATGAATACATCAAACACGTGCAGCAAACAAATAAATTTGCTGAGATATTTACATAGTTCAGAAGATATAATAGGGCAACTGAATTAGAATTTAGAAAAGTATCGGCACTATTGTGATAATAATTCACCAATTCTTTTAATCTTCTTACAAATTGACATGTGCAATTTGTAAAATGAAGTTAAAATGATAAAAGATTATTCACCCGTACTGCACTGTGAATCGAGAGGGATGGAGGATATGGTGAGGTAGATTGAACAGAGCTGAATGAAAATCAAAAAGCATTATGTTTTGGCTAAATTTTCGTTTTCTTCCTTCTATTAATGATATAATTCCAGAAAAAAACGTGACATGGTGCTAAATAAAAAGTGGGTTCTTCTCATGTGTGATTTGACGTGTGAAATCAAGTAATCTATGCACAAGAACACATTCTATTGGATGATAAAATTTGCACACTAAAATTGAAGAATTACATACATAATGAATTGTCTCCTCTGTTCGAATAGTAGGAAAACAATTGATATTCTTTCTTGAAACACTGCACGTAAGTGTAATCACCAGATGAGCCAGTTGGGCAAAGTACCCCTCCATTGCTTGCTTGTTAAATCAGCACTTTTCAAATGTTTTTATTCTATCATACTTCCAGACTTTTCTTAACTTGCTAAAACACTTTTGGCTATCAAAATACAAATGCACAGACAACTAAAAACCAATATAGAAAGTGCAGCACAACTCTGGAAGTAAAATAATTTCAGTAGAAAAGAAAGAATACGAAAAAAGTTGCTGTATAACTATTTCACTTCAGTAACATCCAAGAAAAGCAACAAAAGTTTCTCACACCTGCCTAACGAAAATATCTGTGCACTTGGAAGTGCAGAAAAAAGGATCACAGACTACTAATCTACTTTGTCAAATGGCTTAATCTAGAAAAGGAAAAAGAGCTGCACATATGATTTGTCCAGGAGAAAAGGAGAATTGACGAAGAGAATGGTGCAGCAAACTATCAGAGAAGCAGTCACTGTAACCACAATAAGACCAGATATTATCTTCACAATCCATCTAATAAGCTAATTTCAGAAAGTTAAAACAGAAACTTACATGTCATCTCCTAGAACTCCTCCATGGTTGTTCCTTAACAAGTTATACAAGAAGTTCACCCCTTCTCTTTGATGTTCCAAAAGCCTACTATTTATAGATGCAGGAACCTGAAAATGTTTAAAAAATATAATGAAAATTACACATAGCATATGTTCAAGATTACAAAAGAGTACATGTATTTGTATTATATGTAGCATGGCCAACCAAAATTGCTATAATAAGATTAGATTTTCTACTGGTATGCGTAGTGGTCCCATTATTGAAACCAAATTCAGGAAACTACATTAGTCATTAAGCATTAAACACTATGCATACCCCCAAGGCAATAACAAGAAATAGAAACAATTTCATTTTTGAATGATATTCTACTAACACTTGTTGCTGAGAAACTTGGCGTGATAATTGGAGTACAATGACAATAATCATACCAGAACTTAACAGTGTGTCCAAGTTTAATGCTCATGACTATTAACTATTACTAATTTCCCTCCCTTCTCTGTGATGGACTCTCTTTTGGAGGCAGTTCATCCTTCATATACATAATTTGCAGTATATACTCCCCTCCTCCTTGCAGTTGACGTAATGAATTCGGCACTACGAACATATATATACACAAGAAATTCACTACTTATACATATTACAAGATGCAAATGACAATAAACACTACACAATAAGTCAAGCACATTCAACCAAAACTAATAACGTACCATTTTCCCCATGGGAAAAATAAACCACATCAATCAAGTCACACATCAAACCGCAATTAATTCAGCAAATGCCAGTAACACAAGATGGTGAACAAAAGTCAGAATGTTGATTTTCACCAATCAGGCACCCTAACTTACCAGAAGACAATTTCCCATGTATCTTAAGACCACAGGATAAAAAAAAAATCTTTTGACTCTCAAACTTATTGTTTTATACCAATTTGAACCCTGAACTTTAAACGTACACTTTAACTTCTTAATATGTACCAAAGATAAGCCTCCCAAAAAAAAAAATATTTGCATCTACCTGCCCTAAAGATTTAGTTTTTGACATCTACCTCCCCTTAGATTACATCTCTCTAGTATTATTTGATCAAAGATCCTACTAAGATTTAGTTAAAAAGACCAAACCATCCCTATTCTTATGAAAGAAAAAAAATAGAAATTTTAGAAAAACTAATAGAATTTTGTTTTTCAGTAATCCATTATTTTTAGAAAAAATAAATAAATGCGACCAAATTTTAAAACTTAAAACCAAACAGGGCTACGGAAAGGAATTTGTCAAAAATTCAAGTTTCAGATTGAAACTTGGAGATAGATACAAATATTAAAATAATAAAAAGTTACAATGTCAAATTGGTATATTTAAAAGTTTAAGGATGAATTTAGTAAAAAATAATAAGACCCACCGCAGAGATTAAGGAAGATAAAACAAAAAATATTAAATACATAAAAATTAAACCAAATTTTACAAAAGGAAGTGAACTTTTAAGAAGTGGGCACTCCGAAAATCACCTGCACAACAGGAATTTCGCCAGGTAGAGACAAAACAAGAGGCTCATAAGGTCCAGTGTGATCAAGGTGACGAAAAGACTCCCACTTGGGATCTTCCAGTCCAGTTTTCTCCTCTGTTTCCTCCTCTCCTTTATTGTCACCATCATTTTCACTTCCAGGGTTCAAATTGGCCTCTCTTTTTAAGCTTATCAGTGTATCTTCCTGGAGGCGCAAAAGCTGCCGTGAGAGCGAGGATTTAGGCGGCTTTCTTGATATAATTGAGGAGTCAAACTCTTTGGAAATTTGTGAAGAAGACAAAGAAGAATATGAGGACGATATATTGTTTTTGCAGGGCTTGAGTGCCTCTTTGAAAGCGTTCAATGACATGGGATCGTGAGAATTTTTTACGATACGACTGAGTGTGTTTTGTGTTTATTTTCGGTCGATTGTGTGTTTTACAGTTTTTGGATTTGAATGGAAAGCTGAAAACTGCTTTGCTGCAACTTGAATCATCCCCTGTTCAGCTGTTGCTTTCCTCTTCCACTTTTATCTCCCTTCTTCCGATTTTGTCCTCCTATTTCTTTATCAAACTGTTTATTATTTTCCCTCTCAATTACACTTGTGCCGATTTCCTTCTCAACTCTGCTGACAATTTCCTGAATGCATAATCAGGTTGCCTTATCCCTTAAATCCAATTACGCCCTCTTTTCTCCCTACCCAAACACCCTCCAAAACCCTAGATTATCGCCAAGTCCACGAGGAGGTTTGATTGAGTAACCGCCTTCTAATGTTTGATCTCCTATGTTCTAAATTTATTATCTTTATTTTTTAAAAATATTCTAAAATAAGATTTTATTTTTTTAAAAAAGAATTATATTATTATTTTAATTAAATTAATTAATTTCTCTTACTTTTAAGTTACAATAACATAATAGTTCACAAAATTTATATTTTTTAATTTTTATCTAAAATTTCATATTATGTCAAATCATCACATAATTTTGAAACAAAAAAGTATTAACTAGTAGTTTGTAATAACTCAATATTTTTTATTTTTTTATTTTTTGATAACTCAAATTCCCGAAAAAGATCGATCTTCCCGCTGGTTCGGCCTTTAGGTAAGTTTGGTAAGCGAATTTCTGTACCCTTGGATCGGACTTTCGTATAATTTAACCCTCCTTTCGGACCCACCATAAAATGCAGACGGGATCCCCAGAGAGGTTAGTAGGTACACGATACTCCTGTCTTCAAATGGAGGTGAATCTATGATACTCACGTTTTTTCCCCTTGTACCTTACTACTGTTCCATGCCCGCGGATCTTGTAATAACTCACTATTGTGATGCTTTAGAGTGGATCAAAAAGATGACCTCAATAAATTAGAGTTTAATCCACTGGACCAGCTTATTCGACCATGTAAGCTATTAAAAAAAAAGATGAGACAAATAAAAATTTAAAAGATCCATTATTTGAATCATATAAAGAAATAAATTGGATTGAATAATTCAGTTTAAAATAAACTACATAGGAGGATTTTTAATTATATACAATTGATTGTTCTAATTTTAGCAACAAAAGCAAATTACTAATTCTCCTAAATAACTAAATGAATAAAAAAAATATAGAAAGGTCAAAATAGAAAGAGAAAAAAAGGCTTCCAACTGCAACCCCAACACTACATTTGGGATATACATACACCAAATGTGTAACTAATTTACATCTTTATTCATTTATTTGGTAAATTTAGGTAAAATTCCCTAATCATATTTAGTTATAGGATATAGTTGCAGATAGAATAGTAATCAAGAAATATATTTCTATATCCAAAATTAGTTCCAAATTGTATAATCATTGAGATGGAATATCACTAATTTGAATAGATTTATAAATACAATGTTTGTTCAATTAGGAGCATAGGATAGCGATAATAAAATGTATCTAAGTCTTTAATCTAAATTAGTTCTAAATCATAGAATCATTGAGAAGGGACAATGATGATTCAAATAGACTTGTACATCTTGTGCAAGCTTGAAAGAAGAATGTCCTTGTTTGGGTCGCATGGCCCTAGAATGTTATAGTAGTGTCTGGCGCTCCAATTAAATGAGGCATTTTTATACTCTTGTATTTGTAAAAATAATTTTTTATCTTTAATTGCATATAATTAGATAAAATCCCTAAACTAAACTTAGTTACGAGGCATAGTCACATATTTGATGGGGATCATGAAATATGCCTCTATGACTTTGGTTTTAAATTAGTTTCAAGTCGAGGGTTTTTTTGAGATGGGATATCGAATCGCCCAATAAACTCACACATACGATGCATGCTCGCATGAGAAGTATGTCTCACTCCATGGACATTAGTGTAGTGATGCTAGTATATGTATGCGGGTGCCTATTAGAGAACAAGCACATTGAACAGACCTACTGAAAATTTTTAATTGAAAATGTTGTTTGTCGAAATAAAAAATTTCATATTACAATAGTACACGATTAGTCCTTAGACTTAAGGTACCATGATAGATTAATGCATGTCGTGTTTCATTTTAATGTATATTTGGATTGCTTAACAATCACAAAAGGGGTACGTTGGATGTTGCATTGATATGTAAGGAGGTTAATGAGTGACCAACAAAGGATTCATCACTTATCTAGGAGAACAAGTGAATCTCCTATATTTTTATAGTTCATGACTCATAAACTCTTGGCCAAGGCAAGATGAATGTTAGAAGGGAGTTTTCTAACGATGCGTCATGAGTTACTGAAATTTGAAATGGATTCATAATTATTGAGCAATTAGGTTTTAACTATTAATCCACGCCTCAAACTCAATCGAGAGATTAGTTGACGGAAAGATCTTACGTGTATGATACTCATAATTGAAAAAGGTTCACTCGCTATTTTATCCAAATCTAGGTGTACTTGCTAAGTGTTTCCCATGACTTATAAGGTTATTAAAATTAAGGAGTTAATTTTAAGAGGATTAATTAATCAAAATAATTATTATTCATAAGTTGTAAATATTGCAAACCCACTACTAGCTTAGTTGTGAACCTAAAAGGTCACACACAATTTAAAATGGAGTTTTTATAATTTAGAAATTGATCCAAGGTATTGGATCTAATTAATTAATTGGGGCTAAAATTAATTCAATGAGTTGAATTAATTATTTAATTAAATAATTAGATTATTTAATTGAACTTAATAAGATTAGGAAGGTTAATTAGAGTGAAATAATTATTTGATTAGATCAAATTAATTGTGTAATTTATAAATTAATTTAATTATTAAATTAATTTACTCAATTAAATAATTAAATTATTTATTGGGCTTATTTCGATTAGGTGGGGTAGATAGAATTAATTAATTGAATTTGGCCAAAAATAATTAATTGGATTAATTGCAGGATTTATTTTAAGTCCAATTTAATGAGGCTTGTTAGAAGAGGCCCACGTAGGTTGTTGAAAAAGGATGAAAACTTAAGAATTTAAAATTCTTGGGAGACTCTAAATATTTTTGAAAGATATGAAGGGATAGAGTTGTAGATTTTTTAAACAACAAAAAATGTTCCAACCAATTAAAATGAGACCAAAAATACCAAGAGTGGGACTCTTGGAGTTTTTGAGTCTCTTATTTAAACCATAGGGGCCGAAAATTTGAGGCTAATGGTAACATTCATATTTTCGGCCTTAACAGAAAAATTAAGGAGAAAATGTTTTCTTCTTCCATCCTTTATTCCACCAAAAGCTCCATCTTTTTGTTTAGATATTAATTATTTTATCACAAGTTGATAATAAAAATTATTATTCACTGTATTCACTCCACAAATTAGGTTAGTAAATGAATCAAAATTGCTAGTAGAATTCTGATTTTATGTTCCTACTCAAAGTGTGGACTACTTTACGGGAGAGACCATTGGATCCTTATGAACCAGAATTCATAAATAGGCTAGTGATAAGTTGGTTTTATATCAATAATTCATATATATTTTGATTAACAATTAGTTTGTTTTTAAGTATTTTTGTTACTTTTTATACATTTAGTTTGAAATCTTATAGGTAATGACAATAAGAGAAGAAAATGGAAAGAAATCAAAAACTTGATTGAAATGTTGAAGAATTCGAGTTGTGGTGCTACTGATGGCAATTTTCATATTTCAATCACAACTCTTGGCCCTAATTTTATTTAAACTTAATTCTTGATCCATTAGAAAGAAAATACATAGATATATAACTTCTATGTTTATCACAAAATCCAATTCGATCGATCTCAATGAGAAAAACTGAGTTTAAGAATCAGCACTGGGTTGCAATTTTCTAAAATGACACATCTTAGTATTTTAGGTATAACTCTCTTCATATATATCATATTTAGTTGATTCAAGTTTCTATGGAAAGAAAAGACATATACATAATTCATTAGAAGACATCAAAAGATAATTCATCCTCAAAAGAGGTCAAAAAATAGTTGTAAGAGACTAAATAATGTAAAAGTACTGAAGTGAAGGAGGAAAAAACAGCAGCAATAGCGCCTAAGCGCCATTTAAGGCTGCCAAAATTGAATACAATGAACCTAGGCACCAAATTCAGAATACAAGGATCTTAAAAAGGATTTTCAAGAAGAATGGTCAGACCACACGGCGCTAGAGGATAGATTGTTTGACATCGTGGTGTCCAAAATCAGAGCTGCAACACCAAATGACAGAATGTTTGGCACTGTGGTGCCTGAATTTAGAGCTGCGGCCCCAGTTCATGGAAAAGTTAAAACTTATTTTTTTAATTCCAATTTTAAGAAGTTTAAATAGGAAGATTAGCATCAACCAAAAGAGGAGAATTGGTTTTTGGAACCAAACAAGGCCATTAGGTGCTTGAAGACAAGACCATTCACTTTTCTGGAAACAAGGCAGTCATTCTTGGAGACAAGAAAAGCTTCAATCATTTTTCCCACTTTACAAATTGGCTAACAATTTTTATGTTTTTTTTTTATTTCTTGAAGTTGTATTCATCCACGATGAACTAAACTTTTCTTTCTAGAGGATGATGTAACCTTATTTGATCTTATGTTTTGAGTTCCAAACAATATTAGTTCAAGCTATTCATCTTGTTTGTGTTATCTTGTTTAGCATTTCATCTTGATTATTTGACCACTAATTGAGATTGTTTGATATATGAGATTTGACACTCAAGAGAGGAAAGATTAGACATGATCGTAAGGATAACCCAACTTGCGAATCATAAAGTTGAGAAGCTTATAAAACCTTTGAATTTTTAAAGAAGAATTCATTGAACTTTTGTAGAGTTTTATTCTTAAATTTTTATAGAGATATTGAAATTCATGTTGGAACTCATAGTCAATTCGACACTCGAGAGAGAGAATTGATGAACTTAGGAATTCTTAATTTACATATGTTGTTGACTTGAATTGGTCTATTTTGGAAGGAAGAACATAAGTGATAATTATGTGAGTCATTCCTCTAGAATTTTTTATTCATAAGGTATTTGTTGTATTACTTCTAAGAACTCCATTCTTGTCGTTTGAAATTTTTATCTTATTTGTTTATCAATCATTACTTGATTTTCTAGATAAAATTAGAACTATTTGAACTACAATAGTTGTTGCAATATTTTATTACAATTCTTGTGGATACTCAACTCAACTCACTGTTGTATTAAACTTGACATTATGTACTTGCGGTTTGCATAATTTCACGAACAAGCTTTTGGCGCTAATTGCATTAATATTGTTATGACTTAGTTTTGATTTTAGTCTAGATTGCTTTTACTTTCTTTCCATATTTTGAAGGTGTCTTGCCTTGCATTTGGTTATACATATTTGTATGCATAAAGCTAGGAGTTTAAAGGAGATGGCTACTAATAGCTATCAATGGCCTTCTGAGAGTTTTTTTGTTAAAAGGTTTGTCGGTGTTCTTGAGGTAGATTTATTTACATAATTAGCTGCATAAAATTCTACTCTTTCTAACCAATTTGTAGCTTGAACTTCTTATGGAGCTTCTCAACGAATGAATTCCATGGCATTCACTAGAATTTTATTTATGGCAACCAAAGGTGAGAAAAAGGCATCATTAGAGGAGTTGCTAAGTACTTTCATTGGTGAAACAAGAGCCCGATTGAATAAGTGTGAAGCAAAGATAGACAACATTGAGACTCAATTGGGGCAACTAGCTTCAAGTTTAGGAGCTCAAATGAAATCAATAGAAACTCAAGTTAGACAGCTTGCTACTAAAATTAATTCTCAAAAACATAAAGAAAACTTTCCAAGTGATACAGAAATCAATCCAAGAGAGCATTACAAAGCCATCCAACAACAACAACAAATAATGGAGTGCGAAACTATTGAAAAGTGTAATGCCATCTTGCAAGAGAAGCCACCTCAAGTGCTTACTAATTCAGGGAGTTTTGTTATCCCATATTCAATTGGAAACTCTACTTGTGAAATAGAATTATGTGATCTAGATGTAAGCACTAATTCAATTTCATTGTTTATTTTCAGAAAGCATGCACTAGAGGAAGCAAAGCCTACTAGGGTAACTCAATTCTTGTGTTCTATAGATTTTTTTATTTTTAATATGGAAAAGATAGGTACATCTTTACCATGTTTAGAAGACCAATTGCAGTAAAAGGGAAAACACTTGTTGATGTTCAAAAGGCCATTGATACTACTACGAATCATCCTCGCCTTACCTATCCAGAAGGATCACCTACACTCTTAGAGCACACAAAGATATGGCATGACAAACACTTATTTTTAGATTTGGGATGAGTAAAGAAGATAGTCGGGCTGACGACTATAAACCAAGTGCATCTTGGGAGGTAGCCCAAGCCTTTTTTCTGTTACATTTTAAAAATTTCTTAGTTAGTTTTTGAAATATGTTCGCTTTCTAGATTTAGGCATATTTAGCTATTATTTTTCTTTATCTATGTTTGTGTTTTTCGTTGCTTTAACCCATAAGCTTTCATGCTTTCTTTTCTTGTGTAGATGGATGTCGACTTGGTGATATATATGGATCTCCCATGAACTCCAAGTGCATCATCTATTGGAAAGGGGAGTTTCTTATTTCTACCTCTTATGTGCTTTAATTCTTTAAACATCGAGGATAATGTTAATTTTAAAGTTGGGGGTAGGATTTATATTTTATGTGTTTGAGCTTTATGTGAAAAATTGAGATAATTTTTTCCATTTGAATTACCCATGTTGTGTGATGAGAGTCCAAGAGTAAGCATGCTTTATTAACAAACTCAGTTAAGTTCATGTTTGGTGATTGAATGAATAACTTAATTATCGATTGCCTATAATGATACCTAATTGATATTGTATAGA
Organism: Paulownia fortunei; assembly: GCA_019321725.1. NCBI lineage: Eukaryota > Viridiplantae > Streptophyta > Magnoliopsida > Lamiales > Paulowniaceae > Paulownia > Paulownia fortunei. Next base: position 24,173 of record JAGSPU010000209.1, on the reverse strand, counting down.
ATCTAGAGGAAAGAAAGATTGCTAGTCTTGTGACATGGTGACTCTTGTGTGTGTTTGATCATTGTCATGAATGAGGATTTTTCATTGAGCACGTTGTGTCGAAATCTTGTGAGTTGCGTACTACTTGGTGTTGAATTTTGCTTCCAATGAGTTATATTGATCATTTTGTGGTATTCTAGGACTGGCTTGATTATTCTTTAAGGTGAAATCCTAAATAGCTAGCAAACTTGAAAATGATGTAGGCCATCTTTGACTCGTTTGCGCCTTTCAAGCCTACCATGATCACATTTGTATTCACTAGTTACCCCTTTTGAACTTTTTTTTTCAAAGAATGGCATATGCAATGCATATGAATGACCACCATTTGACTTCATTTCTTGAAGCTCACTATACCTACCCTTTACAGCTTGGAAAACTAATGATTGTCCCTAGAGAGCTTAAGGTGTGACATTTTATGCACAATCTTATCAATAAGTCATATGGAGACATGTTGAGGGCATGAATTAATGTATTTATGGGTATGAGCAATGAAAATGTGCAATAAATAAATAAATAAATAAATCACAACTCATGTTGATGAAAAAAAATAAGTTTGGGGGTTGTCAAAGCAAAAGAACAAGAAGTGAAGCTTGGGATTCATAAAAAAAATTGTAAAAAAGAAAAGAAGTTAAAAAAAAGTTTTTGAAAAAGAAAAGAAAAGAAAAGAAAACCATGAATCCCAATAAGAAAAAAAAAATGAAAGAGAATTGGGATAGAGAAAAGAAAGGATGAGAGTGAGATTCTATATGCAATGCTTTATACTCTCTTACATTGTTTATCCCTACCTTTCTTTGTAAGCCAATATCTAGGCCTTACGTTGCAAGGTTATTGAAGTCCTTTTGATCCAAGTTTGCAAGTGTCTATATTAGTGGAGAATTTGTATGAATAGCAAGCCTATAAAACACCTAGAACTTCTTTGCTTAGATCATGAGCATCATTGGTTGTGAAATTCATACTTAAAATGCATGCATAAAACTTGAGCTTCACACTTCACACACACACGTTTTGAATTCATGACTAGATTGATGAAACACAAGTTTTGTAGTGTTCTTCAACTAGCTTTGTGACTAACCTTTGGATTCATGTGCAATAAAGATTGATGAGGTGTAACACCCCATTACTATACAACTATATATATATAGTATAATTTAACATGATAGAGCCTGTGTGCATGCATTGTTATTATTTTTTTCCTGTAATATATTAATAAATAATAAATATTTTCCCACTCACAGACTAATATATATACCTGCAGAGGACCCATAACAATCATAATATTTATATACCCGTGTACAGAAAAGTTATAAAAGTAACACATAGTATAAATCCAAAAACCTAATACAATAGACTATAAAATCAAATAAGTTAACAATCAACCCAACAGGTCGTCATCCATGTACACTGATCCTCAGAACCTGTAGGAACCCCAACAGCTTGCCCAATAAGTCCATGGTATCAAGTATCACTAGACTCACCTACAATGCATAAACTATATGAGCTAACGCTCAACAAGTAAAGATTATGCATGTCAAAGAATAATCCACAATATCAAGTCATGCATCTCAAAATGCTATGCCCACAATGCAATTTTATGCATCAAAATATTTCTCTCAAAATCATTTCTTTCTTGGGCCCCTGACCAACGCTACTATCCCATGCACCGGAAAAGAGCTCTGTATACCGCCATAATCCAATGGCCAATAATCATATAAGCATGCAAATCCATGCATACTCATACGCATGCAAATCCATGCACGCGAACCTGCAAATCCATGCATAAAACCATGCAAATCCATGCATGCTTCGGTGCACTAGTAGTGGTCAGCAAAATATTTTTCTTTCTCAGAATCATGCCGTGCAATGCAAGATTTATCACAATGCTCGTATATGATGCATGCACGTGCCAATGACAATGCCCATGTATGTATGCTCAATGGAGAGCCCTCTACTATGCACATATGATTTATGATATTACATATAATTCACACATCTACTATGTCTATGCATTGTGGTTGCAAATAAATCTTTACTTACCTTTCACTTGATTGGTGGCTTAGTCTAAATTTGTTTAGTATTCCTCTCCAACCTTAGATGTAAAAATAGCCTGTAATATTACCCAACATCAAGCACCATTCCCAATTTGGCAAGTTGAAAGCACAAAATCTCATACTAGACCTTAAACACCAAGCTATAAGCTAACAATCAAGCTTTCACAAACTAGAATCCAATATAGCCCCTCAAATACCTCAATTTCTCATCTTAAATACATGCAAACATCATGTAATTGAAGTATTATAAATCTAATAGCATGTGCCTAATTGTTAACAGTCAATAGCAACATGTCTAGGTTGAAACATGCTAAGTGATCAAATGTGACAGATTCACATTTTCATATTTTCTTGCTGTCAAGTTTAGTTGCATGATAATTTTAACATCCCTAAGCATATCCAATCACTCCCAAATTTTTACCACACTTAGATAACATGTATATAAATGTAAACATATCATATAATTGCTAAAAATCACAGATATAGCTTTCCAAGTTCAGCTCTCTTCACGACATACTGAAACAGATTGTTTCCTACCGTGACAGTTTTGCACACTTCATGACATTAATGGTTTTGGCACCATTAAGTATATTCAATCACTCCAAAATTTTCACCATACTTAGATAACATATATAAGGAGATAAATAGGTCATAATATTACCAAAAATAATGGATTTAGCTCCCTTAATTCAGTTTCCTTCACAGCACACCAAAACAGATTTTGCTATTTTGGCAGTTTGAGTGTTTCTCCAATATCATTCTCTATTTCAATTTCCAACTGATAAAACTTCATTCCAATACTCTTAACTCATATATGGTCATGTAAATGGTAATAATTATAGGTTTATTTTCAACATACCATACACTTTTGAAGCCTAAAACACAAGAAAATAGTAAGATGACAGTTTCTGCCACAAGTATTTCCTATTAAGTGTTTGTCATTCAAAACCCTTTCTTTGTGCACCAAAGTCTAACTAAAAACTTCCTAACACCTTTATAAGAGATATTGAAAGCTTAATAAACAATAAAACCATTCATAATAATCTGAAAACCAAAGGCAAATCCGTAGATAAGTGTTACCTATGCAGATTTTGAGGTTAACTTGATGGTAATCACTTCTCCTTTGCTTTTCTTGCTTTTATTTCGACTTGGAATCAATTTGGATCACTTGGAGACCTTAAGGTGTGTGTTTGAAAGATGAAAATGGCTGAAATGAGGGTCTGGTCGTTGCTTAAGGGTGAAGGGTTTGAGGTGTTAGTTTGAGATGTTAGCTTAAGCTTAATAAGAAAGCATGAGGTGGCAAGTAAATAGAAAAATCTGATTTTCTCCCTTATCTTGCAGCCCTAATCTTGTGTGTCTCACCTATTTTTATTTGGTTGCAACCTATGTTAGTCACCATTCATTCCCATAGTTATTTCCTATATCCGTTCATTCGATCTCCAAACCGATTCACATCCGATTCTTAACGAAATATCAAGTTTGCATTTCTAAAATTATATGCATATATGGGCCTTGTAATAGGACACTTAAATCACATTATATCATGTCTAATATCCCAAGTATGTTAATTTACAAATATATACTTTTGAAATAACTTGATCAAATCAAATTAAACTGTATAAGCTTACTAGTAACACTTTTAACACTTCCAAAATTATAACCTATATATCCCATCTATATCTAATATTGATCCACCTCATTTTATTCTTATTTCAATATAAAATCAACTACTTAGATTAGAAAATTCAATAACTAATACCGGGCAAGAGCTTCAGAATTAAGTTTAATATTCAAGAATGTCGTATAAAATGAAATAAATTATGCAATGTCAATAGAAATGCAATTAGCATATAAAATTAACATGTAATGCATGAATCATATTTGGCCATGTGAGTAGTAAGAGGTTCGGGTATCACATGAGGCATTTGAATTGGTTGATCAAATTTAGTAATTCATAATCAAAGTATGAGCCCTCGAGGATGAGCAAAAGGTAAAATTTGAGGGTATTTGATGAGTTGGTTTTAAACAAATAATTCATATTCCTTTTAATTAACATTTAGTTTGTTTTCAAGTATTTTTACTACTTTTTATGCATTTTTGAAATCTTGTAGGTAATGACAAAAAGAGAAGAAAATGGAAACAAACCAAAAACTTGGTTGAAATGTTGAAGAATCCGAATTGTGGTACTACTAATGGCAATTTTTGTATTGTAATCATAACTCTCTGTCCTAATATCATATTAAATTGATTCTTAATTCATTAGACAACCAAGAGATAGAGCTACAACTTTTATGTTTATCATAAAATCCAATTCTTTCGATTTTAATGATAAAAATCAAGTTAAATGGTTAGCACTAAATTGAAACTTTCTTGTATGATACATCTTGGTATTTTAGACATAACACCCTCCATATATGTCATATTGAGTTGATTCAAGTGGCTATGGAAAGACAAGAATATATCTAAAATTTATTATAAGACATAAGATTCTAATTTAGAGTATAAAGAGTTCAAAAATGGCTTTCAAGAACAAGCGCCTAACCGCCATCCTGCTAACCAAAAAGATGCTGATGCATTTTCTTTGCGACAAGTGGCAATGGATCATGAATTTTGGAATTTTTATGAGATATACACATTAGATACACCTATACATCATTACCCATGTGATGCTCTAGTGGATACACTAAATTGGTGGAGAGAAAAAGGAAAAAAATCCAAGAAAAAGGGAATGCTTTCATTCTTTTGAAGAAAAGCCAAGAAAAGTGGAAGGATTTTCAGGTTTCTTTTGAAGAAAAACCAAGAAAAGTGGAAGAATTTCAGGGTTTCTTTTGGTAGACTCTTGGGGAAAGAATCATTGAAGAGAAGTTTAAAAAGGGGAAGATCAACATCAACCAAGGGGGGAGAGGATTGGTTCTTGGAACCAAAGAAGGCCATTGGGGGGTGCTTGGAGACAAGACCCATTCCATTTTCTGCAAATCAAAACAGGGTATTCTTGGAGACAAAGAGTCATTCTTGGAGACAAGGAAAGCTTCAATTATTCCTCCCACTTCATAAATTAGTGAACAATTTCCATGTTCTTTCTTATTTATTTTTTGAAGTTGTATTCATTCATGGTGAACTAAACATTTCTTTCTAGAGGATGATGTAACCTTATTTGATCCTATATTTTGATTTCCAAATAATATTAGTTCAAGTTATTCATCTTGTTTGTGTTATCTTGTTTAGTATTTCATCTTGATTAATTGATCACTAATTGAGATTGTTTGACGTATGAGATTTAGCACTCGAGAGAGGGAAGATTATACATGATCATAGGGATAACACAACCTAGGAATCATAGAGTTGAGAAGCTTATGAAACCTTTGAAGTTTTGAAGAAGAATTCATTGAACTTTTGTAGAGTTTTATTCTTGAATTTTTATTTGAGATATCGAAATTCATGTTAGAACTTATAGTCAATTCGGCACTCGAAAAAGGGAATTGATGAGCTTAGGAATTCTTAACCTACATGTGTTGTTGACTTGAATTGGTATATTTTGAAATGAAGAACATAGGTGATAAATTAGGTGATAATTAGGTGAGTCATTCCTCTGGAATATCTTGCTCATAAAGTGTTTGTTATACTGTTTCTAAAAACTCCACTCTTGTCTTTGCATTTTTATCTTACTTTACTTAATTTTCCAATCATCATTCGATCTTCTAAATAAAATTAAGACTATTTGAACTACGGTACTTAATGCAACTTTTGATTATAATCCCTGTGGATACTCAACTCAACTCACTGTTGTATTAAAACTTGACACCGTGCACTTGTAGTTTGCAAAATATTTCACGAACAGCTAGCAATCGATTGTTTCAATCCCTACGATAATCGGAGTGTATTGAAAGATATAAATCAAAACTGTTTAATTTTTATTAAACTATTGAAAATTACGAGATCGTTAAAAGTTGCATTGGATCTATGGTACTGCTGTAACTATTATAGCATGTTTGTTTTTAAATTTTTATTTTTTCGCTGCGCATACCCCCGAAACACGCAAACCCAACAGTGGTATCAGAGCCATGATTTCCGCAGTTCCAATCGGATTAGATTTATGACTGCGAATTTAATTGTTAAATTATGATTGATTTTTGTATTTCTGATTAGGGTAAAATAATTTTGCAATTGATTTAATTATTAAACATAACATGTATGATTGAATTCGATTCAATCGGAAGAGAAAAACACATGGCACGATTAGGTGCAATAGTGCACTGTGCCTGCTGAGTGGCGAGGGTGTTGGACATCCTTGTCACATTGAATTGCAAAATTTAATTTTTAAATTTTTTTAATTAAAGCGTTAATTTTAAAATTTTGAAAAAGGAGTTTTTCTTGAAGAATCAAGATTTTGTCCCAAGTCATGAAAATACAATTGAATGAATGGTAAATTTACATGATTTAATAAATTCATGTGATGTTTTTATTGGTATGTATGGGATGATTATGGAGCCTCTTGGACCAATGTGATTGGATTTATTTATTTTTGGATTTTTGAAATGGGGCCTACGAGTCTCTTATTTTTTTCTTGTATGTATTTTATATTTTTGGAATGAGAGTAAAATAGGGTGAGGTTTTTCTTTTTGTTTTTTGGTGGACAAGAAGAACCAAGACAAAGAATCAAAAGAAGACTAATGAATGTATAAGATATATTCATGTAATAGAAATTAGTTTTTATGTTCATTTTATTTCCCTTAGGTTGACCTAGATCTATTTTTGGCTCAAATAGATCACAAAGAATTAACCCATGATCATTCGAGTTATGTATGTATTAATTACATGCACAGGGTTTATTTAATATTTTCAAATGATATGCTTGCTATCAATTGAATGCAAACACATTAAATAAACTAAAATTAAAAGTGATGAGGTCTTGGTTAAAATAAACAACCCCACTTGAATTAAAATCAAGTAAAGGAATTTTTAAATTTCGATTTCAAGCAAATATGGATAAAATTGTGTTGGACCCAATAATCCATGCCTACCATCAAAAGTATATGACATGACGATGCTTCCTTACTTTGTCATTGGCCATGAGTCGTGAAATGACTCTGTAATGGAAAGTTGTGATCTCTACTAAGTAAAGTGATGCCCATAGAATAGACTCGTCTCTAGGTTGGCCATGAGTCATAAAATATTTTGATGCTCCATCTACATAAAGGTTTGATGGGTCTTTCTTGACACTTAGTACCATATGAGCTCATAAATTTGGGATATATAAGAAGAAGTGAGGTAAAACATCTTGAGTATTGTATGGAGATACAATCGTTAAAAGTTAACTACCTTTCAATATATTTTATGGGGTCATAAAATTGGGGCATACGATATATTGATTGGGCCTCAAGCCCACTAGAAATATGATTTTCTGAATTGCCATTAAAGGTGATGGTTTGAATAAAATAGTGGGAGATATTTATTGCTAAAAACCTTGTTATAAATGAATATATTTTGAAAGAATGCTAATTTTCTGCCTTGTTTAAATTTTGTAGATTATTTATAAAATGGCTAAAAATCTACTTGAATCAATTCTGAACACTAATAAATTAACTGGTCCCAACTATGTCGATTGGTTGAGGAACTTTTGGATTGTTTTATAGTTCGAAAAGAGGGATTACATACTTGATATAATTCTACCACCAGCTGAGCCGGAGGATGACACTAAGGAGGATTTTGTGGATTCTCACAAGCTCATTAATGATGATCTGCAAACTCAATGCCATATGATAACATCAATGTCAAATGAGTTGTAGAGGTTACATGAGAATATGAAACATGCTGCCTTTATTTGAAGGAGTTGTATGGTGAACACACTAGGCAACGAAATATCAAATCTTGAAAGAGCTTTTTAGGACCCGTATGACGGAGGGCTCTTTAGTCCATGATCATAGATTAAAGATGATATGTCTGATAGAAAGGCTCAAGTCACTTTGAGTCGTTATGGATAACAAACTCTATTTGGATCTTATCCTATAATCTTTGCCTCCATCATTTGATCTTCGTTATCAACTTCAACATGCATAAGATAGATACTAGCCTTCTTGAGCTGGTTAACATGTTGAAGACGGCTGAGTCCACTATGAAAAAGGAAAAGTCGGTCATGCTTGTTGGATCCTCATCCAACTTAAAAGTTGCAAAGCCTAAGAGGAAGAATGGGAGAAGAAAGCTTTCCTCAAAGTCCAAAGGCATGAAGGCAACTGGTGGCATCTCCAAAAGTTCCAATAATACTAATAACAAGTGCCACTACTACGGCAAACCTGAGCATTAGAAGAGGAACTGTAAGGAGTACCTTGCGAGCCTGAAGAGTTCACGTATTTATTTTGTTGAAGTTAACTTATCAGTTAACAATACTTCTTGGGTATTGGATACTAGTTGTAGGTCTCATCTTAGTAATGATTTGTAGGTGATGACAAGAAGCAAGAAGCTAAGTAGAGGAGAGACAGTCATGCGATTGGGGAATAGAGAAAAGATTGCTGCATTAGCCATAGGAAGTGTCAACTTAGCTTTAGAAAATTGAGTAGTTTTAGTTTAAACAATTGTCTTTATGTTCCAAAGATAGTTAAGAACATTATCTCCATTCCTGTTTTTGATGAACATGGAAGTTTTTCCATTTTTAGAAATTCAGTTTTGTTTACCTCTGGCATAATGATGAATAATTTATATTCTATTACTTTCCATAACTCCTTTTTCCACGTTCAACAAAATAAAAGAAAATTAGATAATCATAGTTCTCAACTCTTATGGTATGCTAGATTAGGTCACATCTCTAAGAAGAGAATTCATAAGTTGACTCAATTGCCTGATCTTTTGAAAGAGCAAGGAATGCCAACATATGAGTCATATCTCAGAGGGAAAGATGACCAAGTCACCATTTGTTGGATAAATGGAACAAACCAAAGATTTATTGGATTTGATCTATTTGGATGTATGTGGGCCACTAAGTGTTAATGCTCGTGGGAATATCACTACTTCATAGCCTTTGCTGATGATTATTCTAGGTATAATTATGTTTACCTTATGAGGTACAAATCTGAAACTTTTGAAAAGATCAAAAAATTCAGATGTGAGGTGGAGAAACAAACTGGACTAAGTATTAAGGCTCTTCGATCAGATTGAGGAGGTGAATACTTGAGCGTGGAGTTTCTTGATTATCTAAAAGATAATAAGATTTTCTCTCAGTGGACCCCTTTTATTACTCCTCAACTCAATGGAGTTGTGGAGCGTAGGAATCGAACCCTGTTAGACATGGTTCGATTGATGATGAGTTTCACTGGGCTTTCTCTTTCATTCTAGGGTTATGCTCTAAAAACAATGACATATCTATTAAATAGAGTGCTATCAAAGTCGATGTCCAAAACACTATATGAGATGTGGTGTAGAAAACCACCCTCTTATAAATACCTAAGGATATAGGAGTGTGTTGCTTACGTGAAGCAAAAAGTGGGAGATAAATGGGATATGAGATCCAGTTTATATAAGTTTGTGGGGTATCCAAGAGGATCAATTGAATACTATTTCTACGACTCCTCGGAACAAAAGGTGTTTGTTTCAAGGAATGCCATTGTAACAACCCATAACCTAACTGCAGAACTTAAATAAGCTAATACAGTTAAGTCAATAAATGTTAACTTTTCATCAATACTAAAGTTATAGTTTTAATAAAAATTCCCCTTTTGGCTATAAGAGAAAGAACTCGAATTCATTTGTTGTTTCATTTCGTTTTAAACAAGTTTTCAAAATAGACTACAAAATAGCTCGAAGTTTCAACAAATGAAAGTTTCAACTTATCTCAAGTCCACTTTGTGCTAAGTGAAAAGGTCAATCTCTTTGGAAGATAGGATGTGTTAAAGGCCTAACATAATCAAATCATGTACCTTTCAATATCCTTTTAATAAATTACATAATCTATTCTGATTAAAATTATATACATTTTTCAATCCTTTGTAAATAATTCCATATCAATTACATGACCTCAAGAACAATGCATACTCCATATTTTACTACTAATTCAAGACATTAAACATTAGGACAACCACTAAATCACTAATAATTTAAACATAAATATTAGGGCAGCCCCTAAAACATGCACACAATCCAAATTAACATGAGTAAACTCAATTATAACTTAAATTAATTCTAACCATCAATTAAACAAACTAATTGCTATTATTTTCAATCATTCATAGGAACTTCCAAACATAATATAAGCAACAAACTGTAACATATTTCAAGCAAATATTTAGGCAATTAATCACTTTAGAATGTAAGAAGTATGGAGCAATAGGAATAATTTATTTCATTACCATTCAACACATCAATCTTCCTTAACCGAGATATCATCCTTTCACTGCAAAAAGTAACTTAAGTAATACGTTAATAAAAAAAATAAAAATTTGATCTCATATTTCATGTACTAGTGCATGTTAAAGCATAAATGGAGCATATAATAATAATTATTCATGTTCATGCAATCATGCTATTTGTATGCCATAATCTGATAATGCACATTGATTAGATGCATATTCATGTAAGATGCTTATTATTGGCTATGTAGGAGAGAATTGAGCATTACAATCCTTCATTCCATATAAAAATTTCATCCTCAAAATTTGACGTACCAAATAATTCCGGATACTTGCTCTGCATTTCTTCTTTTCTTTCCCACGTGGCCTCTTCTATAGAATGATTCCTCCACAATACTTTAACAAGTCGAATATTTTTCGTTCTCAACTCTTTTTTCTTCTAATCCAGAATTTACACTAATTTCTCTTCATAGGCTAAATCAGAAGTCAATTCCAACAGTTCATAACTCAACACATGAGAGGAGTTTGAAATGTACTTCCTCAACATAGACACATGGAAAATATTGTGAACATTAGACAATTATGGAGGTAAGGCAACTCTATAAGCTTTATCACCAATTCTTTCGAGAATCTCGAATGAGCCGACATACATTGGGCTGAGTTTTCCTTTCTTTCCAAATCTCATGACACCTTTCATAGGAGCTACTTTTAAAAACACATGATCCCTAATGGAAAATTGTCACAACCTCCCAACAATATGTATAAATATATATATAAACAACCTGTGCAACATAATTTGTGCACGTATGCATGTGTATAACTTTTTTTTACTCAGTTCAACAAAACATTGATAAAAGTAAAGTGCTTTCATATCCTGTAACACTGTATATACATAGGTAGTTATTAAACATTAACCAAGTCTATCAAAACCATCACAAACCCAAACTCTCTATCACAAAGGAGTTTTGAAAGTGATATACAGGATAAAGTCACTAATATAATATAATAACTGTAAAATAAAAAACACAGTCCACAAAATAGCCCAACAGGTCGTCATCAAAGTACATTGATCTTTGAAAGCCTGTAGGAGCTCCACTGCCAGCCAGTAAACCAGAGGTCTCAAGTCTCACCATGTTCACCTACAATGCATGAACTACATGAGCTAACACTCAATAAGTAAAAATCATGCATGACAAGAGTATGATATAAAATCTCATGCAACTCAACTCTAAGATATGATGCTATAAATGTGTCAAATTGAGTACTCATAAATCAAAGAGTTTTTATTAAAAATCGCTTCATTTATTGGGCCCTTGGCCCACCTACTATGCACCGGATAGAGTTCTGAACAATATTAATAATCACATGGCCATAAACAAATTGACTCAGTCCAAGGGCCATCTTCTAGGATCACCAGAGGTCCACCCCCTGTCTTCCCCTATGACCCTCTAGAAGTCTTCCCACTAGCGAAGTCAATAAGAGCACAATCAAGTGGTCCACCCTCTTGTGACCACCAGAGGCACACTCCCTATCAACCCCTGTGATCCTCCGATAAGTAACACTCGTGGCTCCCCAAAATATCATATAAGCATACCTTGCATGCCTCGGTACACTAGTAGTGGCCAACCAAAATATTTTCTTTCTGAAAACCATGTCTCAAATCATATCGTGCATGCAAGAACCTCCACTATACTCATATGTTGTGCATGCACATGTAAATGCTCATGAATGGTATGTTCAATATAAAATGCAAGTCATCTTGCTCTCGATATGCTTCAAAAATCATAAGACTCTCAGTCAAATTTAATATCATCAACACATTAGGTATAAATGATTCAAGACATACTATGTTCATGCATTGTAGTTGCAAATGAATCTTTACTTACCTTTCACTTTGTTAGTGGCTTAGTCTAGATTTGTTTATTGTTCCTATCCAATATTAGATGTAAAATATCCTGTAATATTACTCAACATCAAGTGCCATTCCCAATTTGGAAAGTTGAAAGGATAAAAGATCATACTACGACATTAAACACTAAGCTATCTAGGTAACAATTAAGTTTTCACAAACTAGAACCCAATCTAGTCCCTCAAATACCTTAATTTCTCACATTGGATACATGTAAACATCATATAATTGAAGTAATATAACTCTAATATCATGTACCTAATTTTTACCACTCAATAGAAACATGTCTAGGTTGAAATATGCTAAGTTATAAAATGGGACAGATTCATATTTTCATATTTTCTTGCTGTCTAATTTAGTTGCATGATAATTTTGACATCCCTAAGCATATCCAATCACTCTGAATTTTTTTTCACACTTAGATAACATGTATATCAATGTAACCATATCATAGAATTGCTAAAAATCATGGATATATCTTCCCAAGTTCAGCTGTCTTCATGACATACTAAAACAGATTGTTTTCTTACCGTGACAGTTTTGCACAGTTCATGACATTAATGGTTTTGGCATCCTTAAGTATATCCAATCACTCCAAAATTTTCACCATACTTAGATAACATTTATAAGGAGACAAAAAAGTCAAAATACTACCAAAACTAATGGATTTATTGATGTAAAACTAGCACCATTCACATAGGATAGAATCTGAATTTCAAAGAAGACAGTTTTGAGCACCTCTTTAATTATCACACTATATTACAATTTATAACCTTTCTAAACTTACATACATCACCTAGACTCATGTATAAACACATATATGGTGAAATACATAGGTTTTGATCAAGTTATTATGCATATATAAAGCATAAATATTAAAAATCAACAAGTATACAGTTTCTGTCCCTAATAATTTTTATTGTGATTTTGCAACTAAAAATCCTTCTTTTATGAATTATAAGACCACAAATAACATCTTAAAATGATTATAATCAATAATAGATGCTTTAAAAATTATAAACCCTCAAGAAATTCAAGAACTTAAATAAAAAACATGAGTTAAAACTCACCTATGCACAGATTTTAGCTTCAACTTGCTCCTCCTTACTTCCCTTTGCTTCCTTCACTTTTTTCTTTACTTGGAATTACTTGAGAGAAATTTATAAAATTCCATATGAAGGTTTGGGATGTGAAATAGCTCATAAAATGGTTTATGGTCGTGTTCAATGATAGAAATGAAGAAAGGTTGAGGTGGACGCTTGAGGTGGCAAGGTTGAGGTGTAAAGTGGTGGTTCCAAATCTGATATTTTTTGCACCTTATACAACCCTAATCTAGTGTTTCTCATTACTTATTTATCTATGTACAACCTACTTTAATCTCCATATGATCGGATGATACATTATGCCCTAATTTCTTAACCGTTCATTTGATCTCCAAACCGATCGACATCTGATTTTTAAATGATTGTCTAGTTTTCTTTTTCTAAAATCACATGTACATATGAACCTTGTATTATGACACTTAAATCATATTATATCATGTCCGATATCTAAATCATGTTAATCTATGGATGTATACCTTTAAAACACATCAATCTAATTAAACCGAATCATATAAGCTTACTAGTGACACTTTTAATACTTATAAAATTATAACATATAATCTATGAATATCCAATATATTGATCAATATATTCTTTTTCTTATCTACACATAGAATTACTTAATTAGGTTATAGGATCTCAACCACTAACATCAAATGATAGCATTAGAGGTATAATGATTAAGAATGCTATAAAAGAAACGATGTAGATGTTAATGCAAATTAGTATATAAGTAGCATGTAGTGCATGAATCATATTGACCAAGTTAGTAGTGTGAGACTTGGGTATTACATAAACTCTAGATCTTTTATCTGTTTATCTGCATAGCTTTTTTGTCTACTTTGCGCAATCTTTATTGTCTTCTCCACTACCGTATGTTGAACTATTTCTGGACCAAGTAGGCTTCGTTCTCCAACTTCATCCTAATGAACTGGAGATCTATATTTCCTTCCATACAATGCTTCATAAGGCGCTATTCCAATTGTTGATTGATAGCTATAATTGTAAGTAAACTCCACTAATAGAAGCTTCGCATCCCAACTCCATTGAAAATCTTGCACACAAGCTCTTAACATATCCTCTAGTATCTGAATAACCCTCTCTTATTGCCCATTACTTTGTGGATGAAATGTTGTACTAAATGCAAGTTTCGTTCCCATGGCATTGTGTAAGCTCTTCCAAAATGTAGTTGTAAACTTAGGATCTCTGTCAGACACTATTGAAACTGGTACCCCATGTAACCTGACTATCTCTTTAATATATTATTGAGCATACTGGTCCATATTGTATGTAGATTTTACTGGAAGAAAATGGGTTGATTTAGTTAATCTATCAACAATCACCCATATGAAATTATACCCTTTTTAAGTTTTAGGTAATCCAAGCACAAAGTCCATTGTAATGTGCTCCCATTTCCACTCTGGAATCATAATTCTTCACAAGTTCTAACAATCTTCTTTGTCTCATATTCAGTTCCTTTTGGGTAAAAAAGTACTTCAAATATTTATGATCTGTGTATATTTCACACTTCTCATCATACAAATAATGTCTCCAAATTTTCAAGGCAAAAACCACAACAGCAAGTCCAAATCATGGATTAGATAATTCTTTTCATACTCATTCAATTGCCTTGAAACATAGGTAATAACCTTCCCATTTTGCATCAAAACAGCATACAAACCTTTTTTTGAAGCGTCGCTATACACTACGAACCTACCGATTTCTATTGGAATGGTAAGAATAGGAGTTGTAGTCAATTTATGTTTCAATTCTTGAAAACTTCTTTCACAAGCATCGGTCCACAAGAAATTTACATTCTTTCTTATCAACATTGTCAATGGAGTTGCTATCTTTGAAAATCCAAGAACAAATCATCGATAGTACCCTGCTAATCCCAAGAAACCCCTTATTTCTGATACATTTATTGGTGTTGGCCACTTAATGACAGCTTCTACCTTGCCTGGATCAATAGAAATACCATTCTTAGATACTACATGACCTAGGAATACCACTTGCTCAAGCCAAAATTCGCATTTCTTAAATTTAGCATACAATTACTTTTCCTTAAGAACTTACAGCACAATCATCAAATGTTCCTTGTGCTCTTCTTTATCACATGAATAAATTAGGATATCATCATTAAACACAATCACAAATTTATCGAGATATTTCTTAAACACCCTATTCAATAGATCCATAAAAGCTATAGGGGCATTGGTTAAATCGAAGGACATTACTAGAAATTCATAATGTCCATACCTTATTCAAAATGTAGTCTTTTGTATGTCTTCTTCCTTGATCTTCAATTGAATATACCAAGAGCACAAATCAATCTTAGAAAATACTGATGCTCTTTGCAATTGATCAAACAAATCATCTATTTTTGGAAGTGGATACTTATTCTTGATTGTTACTTTACTCAACTTTCTATAATCAATGCACAACTGCAATGTACCATCCTTTTTTTTTACGAACAACACAGATGCTCCCCAAGAAGAATAAATAGGGTGAATAAAACCCTTATCAAATAATTCTTGCAACTGAACTTTTAACTTTTCAATTTTGTTGGTGCCATTCGATATGATGCTTTAGAAGTAGGGATGGTCCGTATCATAACATTAATCACAAATTTAATCTCTCGATCTGGTGGTAGTCCTGGTAAATCATTTGAACTACCTCAAGAAATTCTTGAACCATATCTATATTTTCTGGCTTCAATTGTAGTTCGATCGAAATGTCCAAAACACTTGCCAAATATCTAATATAATCTTTATTCAACATCTTTTGAGCTTTCAAAGCAGTTATAACTGGTAAAGATAGTGAGAATGAGGTACCACTAAATACAAACTCTTCTTCCCTAGGTGGCTGAAAAATCATAATCTTCTTATTATAATCAATTGTTGCATGATATTTGGTAAGCCAA
This sequence comes from Paulownia fortunei, assembly GCA_019321725.1. Lineage (NCBI taxonomy): Eukaryota > Viridiplantae > Streptophyta > Magnoliopsida > Lamiales > Paulowniaceae > Paulownia > Paulownia fortunei. The sequence continues at coordinate 7,815 of JAGSPU010000209.1, read as the reverse complement.
TCCATACCCAAAATAACCTTAAAATTTGGCATCGGTAAAACAACGAGATCTACATAGAGAGTCCTATCACTAATCTGAATAGAACAAGCCCTTAACATTTGGTTGGAATCTATTTCTTCCCTAGATGGAATAGTTACACTGTACCTTACTTTTAATAAATCTGGTGTAATGCCCAATTTTCTCACAAATGCACGTGATGCAAATGAATGCATAGATCCTGAATCTATCAATGCAATTGCAAGTATCCTAGAAATTAAAATAGTACTTGTGACTATGAAAGCATCTGCATCATTTTGTTCTTGTGTCATTGCATATACTCTCTGTTGAACTCTCCCTTGTACTATTGGGTAATCCTTCGCTATATGTCCAGCTTTTTACACTTAAAGCAATGATTAGTACTACTATAGCATTCCCCAAAATAATTCTTCCCACACTTAGCATATTTAGGCCTTTCAACTGTAGTAGAAGTCTGCCCAACTTTAGGACGCTTTTCATTCCCTTGGTTTGATATTTGCTCTCCTTTCTTCAACTGGTTTAGATTTCTTGGAGTGAACACTTGCTTCTTTTGTTCATGGAATTTCTCAATCTCTTTCTCATCTAAGTCAGCCATTAAAGCCTTATCCACCAGTTTCCTAAACTCTGTTGTTGAAGACATTCTCACATCTCTCATAATTTCTGGATTAAGGCCCTTCATAAAATAATCTATCTTCTCATTGTTGTCTCTGGTGATGTATGGCACATACTTGCAACCCTCTTCAAATTTCTCACATAATCATATACAGACATCCCTCCTTGTTTTAACTCCAAGAGTTCTTTTACTTTGAGCGACTTAGCATCTTGGTGAAATACTTATCATAAAAGATTGTTTTAAACCTCTCCCAAGTTAGCTCTTCCATATTCACTACAAGCTTAGCTCCTTCCCACCAGGTTTTTGCATCCTTCTTCAACAGGAAAATTGCACAAAGTACCTTCTCAGTATCATCAATTCGCATATAGTCAAAGATAGTGTCCATAGATTTCACCTATTCCTCTGCAATAATGGGATCAGACCTACCATTAAAATCAACAAGTTCTATTTTTCTAAAATTCTCATACACAACTTGTGAAGTATCCTATCGAGCTTGTGGTGGAGGAAGTCGTTGATTCTATTCTTAGCTTTTTTGTTGCATATCTAGTAATTGTTGTATCTATTCACCATGTATTCTAGCCTAGTGTTGAACGAGATTAGTCAAATTATTCACCACACTATGATTACCCTCATGATCATCCATTGTTTTCCTTTTTGGTGCCATGACCTGATATGCCTAATCTCATTTCATTCATTAGCCAATAATAAATGCATAATCATGACAATAATATAAAAAAAATGTAATCAAGTAAATATAAAAGTAAATAAATAAATAACTGACCGAGTTTCCCAACCAGGATGTGTTCATATGCCTTCTTCTATCTACAGAAACGATTAAACCTCTGCTCTGATACCATAAACTGTAACAACCCTTAACCTAACTACAGAAGCTAAATGAGCTGATACAGTTAAGTTAAGAAATGTTAACTTTTCATTAATACAAAGTTATGGTTTTAATAAAAGTTCCCTTTTTGGCTATAAGAGAAAGAACTCAAATTCATTTGTTGTTTCATTTCATTTTAAACACACTATATACATAAATTAAAACTGAGTATATCTATTTACAAAATCATAACAGAGCGGCTTATTTAAAAATAAAATAGAGTTTTCAAAATAGACTACAAAACAGCTTGAAGCATGAACAAATCTCTATCTGACCGCGCTGGAGACTCAGTCAACCTCTAAACCTGCACATTTCTACCTGCATCACATGAATCTAATGAGTTAAAGGCTCAGTGAGGTGAAACTAACCCAATAACAAATAGCATACTTACACATATCATAAATCATTTAATATATTATTCAATTTAATAACTTTCATTCATAAATCATTCTTTAGGGCCCTTGAAGTGTGGTACCTAACTAATAGCAATAGAACATGGTTTTCGGAACCTGTTCATAATGATTGGCCAATAAGAGAAATAATACGGGTTTTTCATACTTGGTCTTTCAACCTAAGGTATTAGCCATATTCTGTCTCATTCATTGTGGCTTTCCTATATTGATTTTTCAACCTCAAGTATTTGCCACCATTTGTTGGGTTTGTCGGTCCCTCCCGCATCCCTTGTCTACCTGACCATCAATCAATTATGATACTTTTTTTTCAAAAACCTCATTATATTCTTAATAGTATCATATTTCATGAACCATAAATGTATCAAATATTACATCATTTGACAAATAATGACAATCACATTAAAACATGAACAACATTATATGATTCTTGTGATACAACAAATGAAAGATTCAACTTACCTCAAGTCCATTTTGTGCTAAGTGAAAAGATCAATCTCTTTGGAAGATAGGATGTGTTAAAAGCCTAACATAATCAAATCATGTACCATTCAATATCTTTTTAATAAATCACATAATCTATTCTAATTAAAATCATATACACTTTTCAATCCTTTGTGAATAATTCCATATCAATTATATAATCTAAAAAATAATGCATATTCCATATTTTACTACTAATTCAAGACATTGAACATTAGGGCAGCCACTAAATCACTAATAATTTAAACATAAATAAGGATAATCCCTAAAACATACACACAATCCAAATAAACATGAGTAAATTCGATTCTAACTTAAATTAATTCTAACCATCGATTAAGCAAACTAATTACTATTATTTTCAATCATTCATAGGAACTTCTAAACACAATATAAGCAACAAACTGTAACATATTTCAAGCAAATATTTAGGCAATTAATCAATTTAGAATACAACAAGTATGGAATAATATGAATAATTCATTTCATGGCTATTCAACACATCAATCTTTCTTAACTGAGATACCAAGCCTTTCACTGCAAAAAGTCACTTAAGTAATATGTTAATAAAAAAAAATAAAAGTTTGATCTCATATTTCACGTACTAGTGCATGTTAAAGCATAACTAGAGCATATAATAACAATCATGCTATTTGTATGCTATAATTTGATAATGCACATTGATTAGATGCATATTCATGCAAGATGTTTATTATTGACTATGTAGGAGAGAATTGGGCATTACAACCACCTTCTTACTGAAGGATTTTCTATTGGATAAAAATGGTTAAGTCATGGAACTTAAAGAAATTCAAGAATCACAAAGCCTCCCAATTGATGTAGTAATGGGCAAACCAGTTGAGGCTGGGCCTTCGGACATACAACCTCCTAAGAGATCCCAAAGGAACTTAAAGCCACCTAAGAGGTATGGCCTTTTGTTAGAGAATAAGGAGGCCAATCTCCCATTGGATATTGATCTAAGGACTTATGGAGAGATGATGTCTGACATCGATTTGGGAAGTTGGCAAGATGCCACGTAATTCGAAATGGACTCCATGTACTCCAATAATGTATGGACCTTGGTGGACCCACCATATGAAATATTTCTTATTGGCTGCAAATAGGTCTACAAGTGGAAAGTTGGAGTAAATGGAGAGGTAGTGATCTACAAAGCACGACTGGTCGAGAAAGGTTATACTCAAAAGTAAGAAATTGATTATGAGAAAAAAATTTATCAGTAGCAATGATTAAATCCATCCAGATACTGCTAGCTATATCAATGTATTATAACTATGAGATATGGAAGATAGATATAAAGACCGCTTTCCTTAATGAAAATATTAAGGAAGAGATCTATATGAGGCAACCAGAAGGCTTCATATCCAGAGGGAGTGAGCAAAATTTTTTCAAACTCTATAGATCCATTTATGGACTTAAGCAGGCTTCCCAAAGCTGGAACATCAGGTTTGATAAGGCAATCAAATCATTTGATTTTCACAAGAACCCGGATGAACCTTATGTCTACAAGAAGGTTAGTGGGAGCACAGTGACATTTATTGTGTTATGTGTTGATGACATCCTACTCATTGGGAATGATGCTGGTTGCTGCAATTAACTAAAACTTGGTTGTCTAACTAGTTCTCCGTGAAGGATTTGGATAAGCATCTTTTATTTTTGGAATAAAGATTTATAGATATAGGTCTAGAAGGATGATTGGACTATCCTACTCTACGTACATAAATAGAATGCTAAAGGGGTTTAACATGGAGGAATCTAATTGAGGTTCTTGCTAATGAGTGATGGCGTTTCTCTCTCAAGGGCTATGTCTCCTAAGATTCCCGAGAAGAGGGAAAGAATAACCCGCATACCTTATGCTTCTACCCTTGGAAGCATAATATATCGTATACTATATATGAGGCCTGATATTGTATATGCTCTGAGTGTCACGAGCAGATATCAGTCTAATCCAGGTGAGGAACACTGGAAGGCTGTAAAGATGATCCTGAAGTACTAGAGAAAAACTAAGGATATCTTTCTTGTACACAGCTCTGAAGAACTAAAACTAGAAGGCTATACTAATTCTAGTTTTTAGTCCGATATAGATGACTTAAAGTCCATGTTCGAATACGTATTCACCATAAATGGTGGTGTAGTCATCTGGAAGAGTTCCAAGCAAGAGACGACTGTGGATTCTACTATCAAAACTAAAAATATTATTGCATGCAATGTAATAAAGGAAGTTGTTTGGATAAGAAACTTCATTTTCATTCGTTGTTGATCCTGTATTGATATACTGTGATAACAACAGGGCTATTGTGTAAGTAAAAGAGCCAAAATCTCATCAAAGATCCAAACACATCATGAAGCGATACCATTTGATTAGAGAGATAATTGGTAGAGATGACGCTGTAGTAGATAGAGTTACTTCGACAGAAAATGTAGCAGACCCACTGACCAAATCCCTAATGCAGAAGGTATTTGATGGACAACTTGAGAAGATGGGCCTGAAGTACATGGGCAATTGGCATTAGGGAAAATGGGATATTATTAGATTAGTGCCCAGTATGCTAATTAGATTAGACGTTTCTATACTCTTGTACTTGTAAAAATAATCTTTTTAAAACCATATTAATAAGAATAGGCAAATCTCTTTATCTTTAATTATATATAATAATTAGATAAAGTCCCTAGATCAAACTTAGCTATGGGGCATGGTTATGCATTTGATGGTGATCATGAAATATGCCTTGATGGCTTTGGTCTTAAATTAGTTTTGAGTCGAGAACTTTTTGAGACGGGACATCGAATAGCCCAATAGACTCGCACATACGATGCATGCTCATATAAGGAGGATGTCTCGCTCCATGGATATTATCGTAGTGATGCTAGTGCATATATGTGGGTGCTTATTAGAGAAAAAGTACACTGAACAGGCCCACTAAAAATTCTTAATTGAAAATATTATTTGTCGAAATAAGAATTTCATGTTACGATAGTACACTATTAGTCCTTAGAGTTGAAGTACCATGGTAGCCTTATGCATGTCATGTTCCATTTTGATTTATTTTCTGATTGTCTGACAATTATAAAGGGAGTACGTTAGATGTTGCATTGATATGTATGGAGGTTAATGAGTGGCCAACAAAAGATCCATCACCTGTTTGGTAGTACAAGTTAATCTCCTATGTTTTCATAGTTCATGACTCAGAAGTCCTTGATCAAGGCAGAATGAATGTTAAACGGGGGTTTTCTAATGATTCGTCATGAGTTTTTAAAACTTGAAATGGAATCATAGTTATTGAGCAATTAATATTTCAACTATTAATCCATGCCCTAGACTCAATCGAGAGATTAGTCAATGGAAGTACCTTACGTGTTTGATACTCGTAATTGAAATAAGTTCACTTGCTATTTACCTAAATTTAGGTAGTCATGACATACTTGCTAGGTGTTTTCCGTGACTTGTGAGATTTTTGAAATTAATGAGCTAATTTCAAGCAGATGAACTAATTGAAATAACTATTATTCCTAAGTTGCAAATGTTGCAAGCCCACTGCTAGTTTAGTTGTGAACCTAAAGGGACACACACAATTTGAGATAGAACATTTCTAACTTAGGAATTGATCTAAGAAGTTGGATCTAATTAATTAATAAAAATTAATTAATTAAGGCTTAAATTAATTCAATAAGTTGAATTAATTATTTAATTAAATAATTAGATTATTTAATTAGACTTAATAAGATTAAGAAAGTCAAATTGGAGTGAAACAATTATTTAATTAGAATAAATTAATTGTGTAGTCCATAAATTAATTTAATTGTTAAATTAATTTACTCAAATAATAATTAGATTATTTATTGGGCTTAATTCGATTAGGTGGGGCAGATGAAATTAATTAATTAAATTTGACCTAAAATAATTATTTAGATTAATTGTAGGATTTATTTTAAGTCCAAGTCCAATTCAATGAGGCCCGTTAAGAGAGGCCCACCTGGGTTGTTGAAAAATGATGGAAATTTATGAGTTTGAAATTCTTGGAAGACTCTACATATCTTTGGAAGATATGAAGGGGTAGGGTTTGAGATTTTTTGGATAACCAAAAATCTTTGAACCAATTAAAAGGAAACAAAAAATACTAAAAGTGAGACTCTTGGAATTTTTGAGCCCCTATCTAAAACATAGGGGCCGAAAATTTGAGGCTAATGGTAGCCTTCAAATTTTCTTAGCCTTCAAATTTTCGGCCATAATAAAAAAAATAAAAGGAGAAAATTATTTTCTTTTATCCTTTATTCCACAAAAAATTCTATCTTTTTCTTTAACTTTTAATTCTTTTATCACAAGTTGATAACAAAAATTAATGTTCACTATATTCACTCCATAAACTAGGTTCATAAAGGAATCAGAATTACTAGTGGAATTCTGATTTCGTGTTCCTACTCAAAGTATGAACTACTTTAGAGGGAAGATGCTTGAATTCTTATAAACTAAAATTTAGAAAGGGGTTGGCAATCAATTGCTTCAATCCTTATGATAATCGAAATGCATTAAAAGATATAAATTGAAAAAGTTTTAATTTTTATTAAATTATTAAAAATTACAAGATCGTTAAAATCATATTGGATTCGAGGTACTGCTGTAATTGTTATAGCATGTTTATTTTTAAATTTTTATTTTTTTCGCTCCGCATACCCCGGGATCATGTGAACCCAACTTAGAATACATGGCATAACAGAATTTGAATTTTTTTCAAAAAACTTGTCATAACATTCATAATTAAGTAAACCAACGTACTAGTTGCAATTGTGATTGGATCGATTATTGGTTTTTATTACAGTATGGGAAGGTTAGGGTTTTGCACCTATATGATTATGATTTGCAAAGGATATGAAAGATACAAATCATTCAGTATCTCCCACTGCTGAAATTTGGAGTTGTCGATTCCACGAATTTTGAAACCTCTAAGGATTTATTTGCCTTAAAGCTCAAAATATTTCTCTTCTAAGCGTATCAACAACTTAAATATCCACTCGCAATTTATTCTATGCTAGTAGAATTCATTCAATGATTCTTGCCTAAGGAATTTAGGTTTTAGGACCATATTAAAAGTAATTTTATGTCTAGGTATAAGATTTTTGTATTCCTAATTCAAGTAGTACTAGATAAAGGAACACAAAAATCAAACTTGGTGGAAGAACTAGTGGCCAATTTTTAGAGTGGAGAGTACATTGTTTTCGGGCTATTTTGGGACAAGAGAAACTGATTTTTCTACAAGAAAAAATATGGTAGAATTGTGGTGCAAAGAGGCCTTTTTCATTGGCCACTAAGGCCTATACATACGGGACTCCCTCCTTTATTCAAACTTCACCTCTTTTTGGATGATGTTCTTATTGCTTTAGGACTTCATTTTTCA